>JAJFDI010000083.1:0-142394 GCA_028637685.1 Xylariaceae sp. X3-2
CCACCGTCGAAATCGCCGCCATCCTGGCCATCGTTGTAGCCTTCCGCGTACGCCTCTTGCTCGTTGTCGTCGATGGCATCAGCGATCAGGGCACCGCCGATTACTGCGATTCGTTAGTACATCATAACCCTCATGAAAATAAAAGACACATTTGCGACACAATCATCCGGACAACGTGCCCAAACTCAGTGAAAAGGGAAAACTTACAACCAGCACCAAGACCAAGCGCCGCACCACCCGCAGCTCCCAAACCACCCGACTTAGCAGGTTGCTGCGCATACCCACCACCATACGGCTGTCCGTATCCACCACCATAGGGACCAGGTTGCCCATATCCGCCACCATACGGACCCGGCTGTCCATAACCACCACCGTACTGACCGGGCGGGGGTCCACCATAATATCCCTGCGGCGGCGGCGGCGGGCCGCCATAACCGCCATAACCCTGGGGCGGGGGTTGCTGCTGATAACCGGGGTACTGCTGCTGCGCGCCGCCATAGCCCTCATGGTGATGTTTATTCTTACTACTACCACCACCGAAGAATTTGCCCAGGAGACCGCGCGACTTCTCCGCGCCGGGACGGGGCGGGAGTTCGGGGAACGACGACGACGAGCCGCCGGGTGCGCCCTGGTTCATGTACGAGGACGAGGAGCCCGAGTTGCGGGCGCGTGCGTTCTCTTCCTCCTGGAGCTGGCGCGCCAGACGGGCGTCGGCGTCCTCATCGTGCTGGGAGGCGACGGAGGCGCTGCCGCTGCCGGTGTTGTTGTGGGCGTGGACGTTGTCTTGGGCGCTGAAGGGGTTCGTCTTGGAGTCGGTGGGCGCGGGACCGGGGCTTGGCGTGTAGCCAGGCGGCGGGCCGGCTGGCGACTCCGCGTTCGGGTCCTCGGCTGGGGCAGTGGGTCTCTCCCATTGCGACTTTTTGGTGTATGTGTTGACGTAGAACCTGATTGGTAGGTATGTTAACTTGATTGCGAGTGAAAAAGGGGGGAGAAAGCAAGCAGTGTATGATTGCGAAAGCAAAGCGTTGGGTGGGATAGGTGGGATAGGATTGGAGATGCTGGGCATGGATGCGAGGACTGAGGACTCAGAACTGGCAACGTACCATTCGCTGTACTGAGCGTTCCAGCGTGCCACCCAGCCAGTGGGGACCTTGGGTGGCGGGGGTCCCGCGGGAGCTTCAAAGTCGGCCATGCGTGTCGGTCTTTATTGATGAAGTCGTTAACGATGAGATTGCGGGTGTTCCTTGATGAGAATCGTAGATGAAAAGTGTTCTATTAGGAAGAAAGTAGGGACCGTGTCGGTGAACGAGAGGGAGTTGTAGGTGAAGGGTGAAGGTGGGTTGAGAGACAGGCGATGCTAGAGGGGTTGAGGAATTAATATTGTAGCACTACGGAGGGATTACGGAATGCTTCACACCCGACGCTATCGCTCGGTATAATACTGGGTATCCTATCGCTATACGGATTACGGTGTACGGAAAACGGCAAGAGCAGAGGGCGCTGGCCAATCGGTATCACTGTGACAATGCTGCTGTCCACCAACAGAGGCAAAGCGTTAGGTGGCCTGTTTGTCTGGGCACTCACTCACTGCGAGATACCGGTGAAAGAGGCAGCTACGGATTACCTAAGGTGACTTCATTCGCAGTTGATCACCGGTAAGTATTTGGAAGCGTCACGAACGCTCTAACCGAGACAGTGGATAACCCGTAAAGTATTCCGTACTTGCCCACCTGAACACGATTCAGCACAGCCCCAGTAGTGCCTACGAGTCCGCCATAGCCACTAGCGAGCAGTTGATCTGGAGCAGCTGACTCACAGGCCTCCAGTGGTGCCTCAGGTACCCAGAACACAAATTCACGGATAGGCGGCGCAGCTTCATGGTTTGTATTTGTTTTTGTTATTTGGTCAGTTCTTTGTGAGGTGAGAACATTATCGGACCCAGCATTCGCGCCACGTGCCCGCCTTATTCACATGCCTGGTTCTGTCAGTGCATTGATGGAGCCGGGAAGTAATCCGTGTTTCTTCGCTGACACCACTGACATTCCCGAGGCACACACTTCTCAGGAACTGCTCTGGAACCGTGCAGATCATGAGATGTGAATGGCTGGCCATCTTCCATGGGCATTCCGTACACGTGGAATTGCTAGTCTACCTACCTTCGCATGACCCGCCGTAGCTAATCCGTTGCTCTCGAGATCATCACCGTTCACGCAGACAGAATATGGGTGACGAATCATGTAGGTAATACGTGCCTTATAACCAATCTCAATTACGATAGTAGGTACTCGGTTATATACGAGTACGTATATCTTGGCAAGAGACTGAGGCCTCGGAAAGCGTCGCCAACAGGCAGACATGAACATAGGTTTCCCCCGTACAGCAGCCGAGAGCGCAGCCACGCCGACCTGCTCCACGGGGAGCTCCTGTGCCTCCTGGCCGTTGTCGATCAAAGAGCAGATGTGTTCGAGGCAGTTGAGTTGAATCTTGCAGATAGTTGTCATCTAAGCTAAGTAGATAATAGCTTGTATTATCTCGTCCGGCATCAAAAATGCACACGTAAATCTCGGTGCAGATCAGAATGGGCTTGAGCCCGTGTGTATCAAGGCCGCATCTTCTGAGGAACAACAGCATGACAACGTATTCCATCGTGAGAGGGCCTAGATCTGCGTCTGAAGTATGCCATCCTCCGGGTGGACGCTCGACCTGTACGTGGTAGTGTCAGTTTGCTATTATCGTCAACGAGTATTGTGTGTCGTACGTACCATCCAGCCTGTTGTAAAAGTGTTTTCTGCCAAATGCCAGAGTACGCACTACCGATTAATATGTGTAGTAACGGTATGGCTCCAAACACTTGTCCTTCGGTGCCAAACCCGGCCCGGGCCCGGGCTCAGCTCCGGTTCCTTCCACCGATGCGGCCGGTGGACCACGGCGCTCGTCCACTTCTGCGCGAGAACCCTCTTCTTCCCGTTCCTTCACGGGTCTGTACGTCACGCCAGTGAGCGTGGTCGGTTCCCACTCGCTGTACTGAGGGCTGTCTCCCACCCAGAGCCACATATCCTCATCGGCCTTGACATCAACCAAGAGGTCCTCTCCCCTGTCTGTGTTTTCGTCTGTGAACCAAGGTCAGCCCAGCCATCACAAGGTATCAAGGGTATCATGGGTATATGCAAGAAACCTACCCTCAACACCTTCTATCCAGTCCAACTCAGATCCAGACCCCAGATCAATATCCTCCATTCCTTCCATATCCTGCCACTCCTCCATGTCCTTCAAGTCCACCAACGCCTTCGAGACGACCGGCACGTACTCAACTGCCGGGTTGGTCTTCTTCAGAATTTCGATCTGCAACTCCATATGCCTCTCTGCCCACGTCTTCCCAACCACCAGCGGGGGCTCAGGCGGCATATCGACATTTCCTTCCATCAACCGCGACACCATATTGGCCGTGCCTCCTAGTACGGCCCCAGCTTGCGACACTGCCCGATTAGCAGCCCGGGACTGTATGACCCTCCGGCCGACGGCATTAGCCTGGACTGCTGCTCTGCGGACGACCGCTGGTACTTCGAAGTCAAGCTTTGGCCAGTACGGCATGCTTGCGCTTGGTTCGTGTTGTTGTAACGGAGACGTGACCAAGACTCCGGCCCGTTGACGAGCGTTGGAGAGGCAGAGCAGATAGAAACCAACGAGGTGATCTGCTGTGAAGATCCCTCTGGTCAAAGGCAACGTTTCATATGTCGGTATATATAGATTGATGCCGACGGGTCGAACAGTCAATCGGGCACTGAGCTTGATAGATGAATTGATTTTGATAGCGATAGCATTGGGGACCAAAGTAGCCAGAATTGAACTGATTGATGATAAGGATGAAGACGAAAAGGAAAAGAATGAGGAGAGGGGGGCAGAGAGCAGTATTTACAGAGGACATAGCCAGCGTCTTTTTTTCCCGGAAGATTCGCAAATCAGAAAGTTCTGCATTGCATCCGGGCCTTCCACGGACGTCGGCGGCGGCGTCATCATGTCCACGCGGACAATTTGGCTGCTGCGCCTACGGAATTTTGGTTAACCTCGATGCAGGTGGGCAATAAAGAGAGGAGAAAACTACGAGACGAAACGTCGAAAGGTAGGACATTGAGTTGCGGAAATGTGTTCTTTATCTCAGCGCTGGTCAAGAGGGATCGGAAGGCGCAAGCATCATGGGGAGAATAACCGATGATCGGGTCAAGGTAAGTGGGCGTGTCGCTCCTGATGTTTCGTCGGATGCAGCATCCCCTCAAGCATGGAAACAAGAACGCGTCAGGGGCGATTTCGGGGGTGGCAGGTGATATGAGACGAGTAGGTACTTATGAAATATCCGTTATGCGCAACATCGACCCGCCTGTTGAGCATTGCCTAACATTAGGTTGTTCTTGTTACGAATGCTAGTACTAACATCATTGTCGTGTTCGCATCTATGGCCGACCTTTTGGTTGATCAGAGATGTCGCATCATCCTCGCATTCTCGCTCTGTGATTGATATAATAGATGGCACATGGAGGGAGCATGTTAGGGAACGCTCAAAGTAGCGTATATTGAATAGCAAAGGCGAAGAGATGAAGCAAACCTGTCTACTCTGCGCTGTTAGCCTCATGTCCAAGCTCGCGAGAACGCCAGCTTATCCGACCAGCATACTGGTGGGCGTCTCGATACGGAAGCGCCTGACTCCTGATGCCCAATCCAGCTCCTTGAAATGCTTCATAACCGAAATCAACAACAACAAACAAATAACTTCACCCTGCGAAACTAACCCGTGCCCTTATACCATATCCCTTTCGTATCTCCTGTCTTCAAATAGCTTCGCGGCTTCGATGCAGTACGTCGCTCGCTCAAGCTTCCTCTCACTGACATAACAAATGAGAACACCATCGAGGATTCCTGAGAGAATACCTTCCATAGCTCCCAGCACTCCCCATCCGATCATGCTAGCAATAATACCCACGACGTAGGCGTATGCACTTCCCCTGATTCCCACGCCGTCGGGGAGCTGCACTTGGAGTTGCCGCGCCGTCATTACCCAAGCTGCGAATCCCAGACCAGTCGACATGACGAATCGTGCAGCATGCAACAGTAGCTTGGCCATTTTATACGGCACCAAGGAACCCGCCTGGTTGCGTCGCGAGAATGCACTCGGTGTCAGAGTGGTCGTGGGTCCTGTGCCTAGGAACTGAACTCGACTCAGTTGCGTAGCAGATTCCATCAACGGTAAGGAATGTATGGATGCATACGTCACGGCTAGGGGGTTCGTAAGCACCGTCACCGGACGTGGTGCTAGCCTCCACCCGATAATCTCGAAAAACCCGGAGACACGTCGAGGTAGAACAAGGATCGGTAGTCGAACGGCTATGGAGAGTAGTGTCGAAGCACAGATCGTGCCAAAGACCGTAGTCGTAGAATGGCCCAAGGCGCCCTTGACAATATCGTGCGACGATGCAAGCGTCTGCAAATTCCGATGAAAGTACCAGTTGGACACCGTTCCTCCCGTGGTAGCGCGAACGACTCCGCTGAGGACAGAGAGTGTCCACACGTACATCAGGAAGAAAAAGATAGCAAGCCACCATGTCGCAGTGCCAATCACGAAAGCTGATAATCTCTTAGAGAAATAACCGCCCAAGAAGACGCGCGTGAACATCCAGAGCCAGACCCATGTCCATCCCACGACAAAGGCCAGAGAACCAAAGCCTAATAGTACGAGCGCTGGATTCGCAGCCAGGATGCGACTAGCAAAGTCCAACATTTCAACGGCCCGTTGAACTTCGTGTCGTCCTTTGTACAGCAACCAAACCCATACGATGGAACAGATACCAGGCACGATTGCAGCATATCTCATGATAACGTCTTGAAGACGGGATCCATGGTCGGGCCCCTGAAAACTGGAGACCATGGGGTATAGGGAAAAGGAGAACAGTACAATCGGTACGCCGAAGAGGATGAGTATGACCAGCGGTTGCATGAAAGACTTGAGTGCTGCCATCCAGACTAGAGCGACCACCACCGAGACAAGAGTGTCAACAGCCAGTAGGTAAAAGGACGACTTGAGTGTCGTGTATATCGTATCGCCGATCGTCTTGACCGGGGTTGAGGTGTGGAGCCAGACCAGGATGAAGGTCGCAACTAGGGAGGCAAAGGCAATCAAGTAGAGCCAAGCAAAGAACTGGTCGTGTACGAAGATTTCACCGTACATGCCAGGATGTGGAGGAGCTGGAACGTCTTGAGGCTGACCCGCCGCACCTGCTTGTTCTTCCTCATCCTCTCCTTCGTCTTCCTCGGCTATAGTTTGACGTAAGAGACGATGATCGCGTTCAAGCTTCGAGTGCATTTTGCCGGCAACACCCTTTAGACTGTTTTTGGTCATTTTGAATTGTTGAAATGCAGGAGGCGACGAGTCTACCGGCGTTTCCTGCAAAAGATCTTCCGGCACCGAATTGTCCATGACCGTAGACTCCAGACCTATATCCACCATGCGTCCACTCTCGCCCTCGCTCTCGCTGTCTGAGCCCCGCCGCTGCTGAGTCTTCTGTACACGAGACGGCGGCTGCTCCTCCTTAGCTGCGCGTTTCGATTGTCGGCCTTTGAAGCTAGATTCGCCATTCCAGCTGCTCTTGATGCCCATAGGGCGATCTCGACTCTCATACAGCCCGCTATCACGTTCTCCACTCTGGTCCAGGGAGCCACGGCTTGCGTCATTCTCCGAAGCGGAACTATCCATGCGACTCGTCACAAATACCCGGCGCGAATGTTGCAGAGCACGAAAATCCGCCGCTTCTCTAACATCATCGTCATCATCGTCGTCTCGAAACTCGGTTAGGGCGTTGTGAAATAGTGGTGCATCGGACACCGTCTGGTATCGCGGCACTAATGACCCAAACCTAGACTGAGACTGTTGATACGGGTTCCCGAAGCGGCCCTGGTAGGGAAACCTACCGGCCTGCCTCGAGAACCTTGTCGACGCATCGGATGGCTGTCGGCTGGGTGCATCGTTGTTATCGGGCGGCCCTCCGAAGCTAGACAAGCGGGACTGTGACTGGGAGAGAAAGCGGGAAGCATCTATACAAGCCAAAGTTAATCAGACCCGGAAACACATGATGAACGGCGCGGGCCGGGGTTTGGCGATGACTCACATTCGGAGAACATGGCTGATCTGCTGTCTGCGTGCTGGAGGAGGGAGACACCAGCAGATACCGGAGAGGTTAGAGGGCAGGAGTCGGATCAGAACTCGGATCAACACTCGCAAGCGTATCTGCTGTATATGCTGTATATGCGATACGGGGTGAGCGGGCACGGACGAATGACGGGTTGCTTGGTTGGAGATAGATGCCCAGCGGAGCAGGGCAGGCCGGCCATGGAACACAGACCCGACGGAGATATTAGGAAGGCTGGTGATGCTGGTTTGGGTTGGACAGACTGCACAAACACGGTAGCGTATTGGTCCCCCGTATGAAACCTGCTTGGGGTCGTGAGGCTGTTGTGACTATTGGAAATGCTTCGTTCTCCCTTAATGAGCTGGGACGCAGCAGTCGAACCGATAAAGAACGGGGTTGAACTGGATCGAGACGAGTGCCTGATTGCGAACCTGCTTTGGGCTGCGTATTACGTAGATAAAACGGTCATTCAGCTGATACTCGCCGTAAAATTACCGGTAAGTTCCTCTGGCCGAATTCTACTCGTTAGGTAGATGAGTAACGGGACTGATGATGTTCGGATGTGTTCGAGAAGGATAAGAAGGTTAGGCAGGCAATGATGAATGAGGCAAGTCGATAGATATGTAGATCCGCCCCGATGTACCTGTAAGGTAGGTACCACCCACCCAGTGGTGCCGGTAGTTGGCTCACATGCTACGGGGTGTACCTTCTTAACCTGCCAGCTGCCTGCGAAAGTACCACCCTCTAAGCTGGGTACCTACCTTCCTCACACTCTATCGCGTCTACACAGGTGTTGGACGTTGTGAGTCAGGTATGTTGCGGCTTTCGGCGATACTGTACTCCGTACTTGCGCTCTATTACAGAGTACTTGCCTCAACACTGTTTGAAGCGGTCAAGCAAGGTAGTTACGGATAGACATGATGCACTGATGCTCACCACAGATTACGTCCTTTCTACATAATCTACACTTGTTACATAATGTATATCGTAATTCACGTAGGCGATTATCTGCACTGGATTCTTAGCGCAAGCCAGTACACGAGCGTTATTCCGCAGTCGATTCAACCACTTACAGTTGCCTAATTTAGCCGCATTGATTAAGTACTATCTACGAGTAGGTACTTCCTAGAGTCTGAAGAGCGCATGTGGTCAATTGTTTACTTTGACAACGGTGCGTGATGTGCGCCGAGGTGATGCGTATAAGCGGTTGAGATTTTGGGCAGTGACGTTCCGGGAAGAAAGACAACGACTGCAAGCAGCAGACAGCAGAGTCAAGCGGTGGAAGTCACGACGGAAGTCGTCTCAGCCCTAGAAATATGGACGTGCCTATAGGCTATCACAGGTGACTAATTAGTGATCTTAGTGATCTCAAATGCACTAACTCACTAAGTTGGGCCGTTGTCACGCGCCATCGTGGGGTCATCCGCTATTAATCCCTCCCGGGCAATCTTCATCAATCGATCTCCAAGAAGTTATTCCAAGACCATGCCACTAACACCACAGACTGCACTGCCAACACCGCGCACCGTCAACCAATTCTGCATTGCATGATCCTGCGACAACGAGACATGAGCCACGGTTTCGGATGGGCTGCAGTCTAGTGAACAGACAATCCTGCTTCTTCCGTATCATTCCTGGCCGCTACTAGGAGGTATTCCGTAAATCCCCATCGCCAAACCGGCCTCTCCCAACGGCCTCGCCTAAGCGGCCTCACTTCGCCCGCCCACGATGTCCTCCCCACCGTGGAACTACATAGCCAAGCTTGTCTGCATCGGGGACTCGGGCTGTGGCAAGTCGTCGCTCACCATCCGCCTATGTGAAGGACGATTCACTCCCCAGCACGACGTGACCATCGGCGTCGAATTCGGCTCGCGCATTGTGCCCGTCGGCCCTCCGTATTCTAAGAACCAGTCGAATGCACTTCTATCTTCTTCCGATCCCAGTGATGCTGCTCTCATAAATTCTACTCCTAATAGCAAGAGCGGCGCCCGCGACGAGGATGAGCAGAAGTACATGAAGCTCAGTCTTTGGGACACGGCGGGACAGGAAATCTAGTAAGTACCTCGCCGACAACGCGTCCCGAATTGAATCTGTCCCTCAGAGCCATTCTTTCAATCATGGCCGCAAGATTGAACACCGCTGCGCATGCTCCTTTACGCCAAGTCTCACCCTGAGAATTCAAAAGCACCAGCTAATCAAGTTGGTGCAGCAAATCCGTAACGCGAAGCTACTTCCGGGGCGCGTCAGGCGCGCTCCTTGTCTTTGACATCACACGCCGGGCCACATTCACCCACGCAACCGATTGGCTCAACGACCTTCGCACCATCGCCGAACCCGATATTGTCGTGATTCTCGTCGGCAACAAGGTCGATTGCGTCCAGGATGAGACGAACGGCGACAACGAGAAACGCGAGGTGACATACGCCGAGGCGCAGGAATGGGCCCGTGCAAACGGCGTGCTGCAGTACGTTGAGACGAGCGCTAAGAGCGGCGAAAACGTCGAGGCGGCTTTCATGCGCGTTGCGGAGCGCATCTTCGAGAACATAAACGCCGGAAAGTACGACCTCAACGACCGCAGATCGGGTGTCAAGGGCCCCAATTACGGCGCCAATGCTAGCAAAAGTATCAAACTTACTGCGGCGGAGAAGAAAGGTGCCTCGGGAGGCTGCTGTTAAGGCCTCGATTTTTTTTGGGAGCGACAAGATATCGCTCAGCAAGGGAGGCTACCTAGAAGAGAGGGAGGGGCGGATGGCGCGGGTGAAACCAACCTCTACCTAATGTAATATGTATGAGAAAATGACTGGTGAGACCTCAAGGGAGAAAGAAAGAGAGAGAAAGAGAGACAGGAAAGAAAGAGAAGATGTCGGGCTACCTCTGAACCTACCAACCGACGAACCAACAACACCAAACACCTACGACACGACTACGGAACTCAAACTCCAGATCCAAGACACACAAGTTGGCTCTATTCAGGTTCAGCACGATTTGGGAGGGGTTTTTTCTAACAACCATGTACTGAATCACACACACCTTTATTTTTTGCCACAAAAAAAAACCCTCCCAAGGCGCGTGTGGTCTTGGTTGGCAATTGTATGTACATAACATAATTGATCAACGAAACTAACGCGCTAAAAAAGAAACATGAAAGACATTACGAAAGGAAAGATATTTGATGATACCCCTGCGTAGATGTGCGGATTATGCTTGTGCGTTTGGTTATTTGTTTGCTTAGCTCGATGGTTGCACGCCATGAACGGCTGATCAACTAATGTCCAGATCCCTTCATAAATCTGTTCTCAGATCGACCAGGTCGCGAATCGGCCAAACTTGTAAACAAAGTGCGGTGGCTACTAAGTCGATCGATCTCCATCGCCAAGGCAACCATATCGACACTTGTGTGAAGGTTGTATAAGCCTCTAACGGTAGCGCCACCCCCTATGATGAGCTTACGAACCAAGCTGTCTTCCCACCACCTCAGATCAGAGAGTCAGACTGACAGGCTCGCGAGCGTAAGGTTGTGTCAGATGGGTTCCTGGGTGAGAACATCAGCAGGCACATATGTGAGAAAGATGGATGTAAGACAGTAAGAAGACATGTAAGTCACAAGACACACACAATCAATCATGATAATAAACTGCATTGACCTAACTCCCCTTTTCCGCCTTCTATCCTCCATCCTCATCGAGTGGCCAGCTCACGACCACGACAAAGAGGACTCATCATCCATGTTTTCCTAGCCTAATATTACACCGGCAAACAGAGGGAAAGAAAGGGGAGTTGGAGAGAGTAATCGTATAGTGATATACCTAGAGTTTTCCTTGCTCTTTTCTAACCCGACAAGTTCCTCTAGCAGACCATTATCTTTCTGTTTCGACTCAGACCGTCCTGTAAACTTCCCAGCTTGAGTTACACGCACCAACACATCAGCATTGGTGTCTTTCTGTGAAAAGACGAGATTGTTTGAAACAACCTGATCATTCGTTAATCCTCGCCCTTTATGGCAGTACACCATCCCACACTCTAATCCGACATTCTCCAGCTGTCGAACCACTTCATGTATTTGTATTTCTGGTTGCTGCCAGTCATACCCCAGCAGATGGGGATGAAGTAGATGTAAAGACCAATAATAATGGTGTACAGGAAGCCATAGATCGCATACTGTATCGTCTTCTTGGTCTTTCGCAGCGTGAAGTCGACAAGGAAACCCAAAGCAAGAATGGCAAAGTAGAGCGCAGGATAGTAGTGGTGGACGTAGGTCACACGCGCCATGACGACGAATGGCAGGTAGTGAAGGAACCATCCGATAACGGGGTAGATACCGGAGTAGTGAATCTGGTCGATCTCTTCTTGCGAAAGGTCTCTGAACCCACGTTGCCATCGGAGAATGTGCCAGACAGCGAGCAGGCCCACCAAACCAAGGGATGCGGTCGAGACCCAGTAGATGAATGGATTGCCAAGCAAGAAGTACTTGACGATCTTATCGTCCCAACCACACATACGCAGGCCCACATTGAGGATCGGCCACTGCCACCACTGAGATGCGAGATCATCTTGCTTGTCAGGATCCGGCACGAGCGCATTATTGGATGTCATCATCGCCACGTTCAAGTGGATAAAGTCGTGCAAGAAGGGCGACTTGTACTTGCCCGGGTCTCCAGGGGGGACTGTAAAAGGTCAGTAACTGACTTGTGAAGCGCGGGGGGACAACTTACGCTTCTCGTTCACATGAGCCTCAATGTTCCAGTGAGTGAAGGTATCCCTGGGGTTGTTCTTCTTGTCACAGGTCACTTCGATTTGCTTAAAACCCCATTGAGGCAGGTTAACGTTCGCAGCTCGGAGGTAGCATCCCATCACAGCGTTCTTCAAGCGGAAAGCCGTCGTCAAAGTTCGGAGCTTGCTCTTGTCACGCGAAGCGACGTCCCTGATGATTTCAACTTGCCAATGGTCCTTCTCATCACCAACCGTGAGGTTGCCGTAGCAAGAAACTTCCTTCAGACTCTTGGTGATAGGGGCAGCGATGTCATGACTGTGGAGATTGCGTCCGGTCTGCGCATGAATCAAACGGATTGTTTCGCCGTTCTCGATGAGATGGGGCTCAGTCTCAATCTCGGGAGTCCACTCGAGGTTGGATCGGTCGGGATAAAACAACCACTCGTTGTTGGAATCCTTGTGGTGGTAGCAAGTGACCTGCTGCTGGGTAGAACCCTCGGGATAAGCTGGATCATTATCAGTACAGTTCATCCACATCAAATGGAAAAGACATACTCTGGACATGGCTGTGAAGGAGACCTCCACCATAGCCCATGTTCTTGATTGTTACCTTGGAACCCCAGGCGACTTCTAGCGGCGAGTTGCGACCAATATCACTACCCTCGAGGTTGGCCTGGAACAGCGAACTCATCTGAGCATCGCCAGGTCCACTTCTGGTCAGGATGGCAAAGTGCAGGGCGAAAGAGAACAGGTACACCAAGAAAGGGATGATAATAAGACCAACCACGCGGGCACCGAAGTGAGCGGCAAGAGTGGGATAGGTCATCTTGGTGTTTCCAAACTTGTTCCACAGATCCTCGATGGTGTAGAGACCGATCATCGCAGTGACGAACAGTCCAACGAGTTTGATGCTGCAGACAAAACCCAAGCTCAGACCGGTCATGAAGAGCCAGAAGAACCATTCCGCGTCAAAGCTGTACTTCTGTGAACGGTGGAACTTGGACCAGCAGAAAACCGAGGCAACAGTACCGAACAGCAGCATAGAGTCGAGAAGGATGAAACGGCTGATGGTCGTGTAGGAGTTCTCGCAGAGCACCATGAGTGCGACCAACCAGACAGCAGGGCGCTTGAGGTTGAGCTCCTTGGCAGTGAAGTAAGCCAGGGGCACACACAAGATGCCCCAGAAGGCATTGAAGGCTCGCATGAATGTGTAGTCGAGTTCCGCAGGGTACGTCTCGCCGGACTTGAATTCGAAAGATCCATTGTATCCCGCCAGTACACCAGAGAGACCAACAAGAATCTTGCCTAGAGGAGGGTGACTGATATGGTATTAGCTAGGACGTTTGATCGATATTGGGAGCAGGCGCTTGACTAACACGTCAAAGAACATTTCACGCTTGATGTAGTGCGAACCGAATTTTCCGAAGCTATATCGAGTAAACGCTGGTCAGCTACATAACGAGATCGAGACGGTTCGTGGAGGGGTCGTACTGGGCTTCCTGTAAAATGCTGTCAGCGGGGGTTCATGTCTGGGACGTCGTGGGAGAAAGCAGCAACATAGACGGGGCGACAACTTACATCCCAAGTGACAATGGGGCTGAGGCCGATCTGGTACAGGCGCGTAAAGGCCGCGAGGAGCGTGAAGATAATGGGAGCGATAATGAACTCCCACTCGTCAAGAACTTCGAGGACAGTGGGATTCTAAAGGGAGGCACATCAGCATCTAGCTTGCGAGCGTGTTTCCGGGTGATCGTCTTCTGCCTACCTTCTTAGCTCTATCAAGCTTCTCAGATTGAGGGTACTTCTCTTTGTCGTCGTAGGTTACCACGGCTTCAGCTCCAGCAACGGTCGAGCCGGGCACGTTGCGTCGACGAGCAGCATCGCCGCCGGGCGCAGAGCCAGAGGCGACTGCGCTATTCCTGTCGGCCATCCGGTTTCTTGTCGTCGAGCAGGATTAGAGAATGGGAAAGCGAATGGCGCGACTCGATGGACCTTGGGAAAGGCCGCAAACAAGAATTGGGAAAAGTTACAAGTTAACGAATGTCATATAAGGTGAATCGAAGTGCAGCAGCCCGGATTGACCATGGTACCTCTCGCCGTGCAGAGAGATGTTCGAGATAAGGAGCGAGAGTAATGAAGCGAAGGAGTAAAAGTAGCACTTCGTATTGTCGGCTGTAATAAGCTGGGAGCATGGGTACCTCTCCAGCTTACCTACTGCGCCCACACTGCCCACTTCGCACCTGCCCACTTGCACTTGCTTGCACTTGCCTGGGCCCTGGCCCAGCGACTTACACGGGCAAGAGGTACCGGGATACCTCCCGTTTCAGAATGTGTCGACTTGCGGAAGAGTGGAGCCACCTCTCTCGCTGTCTGCACATTCGTCTGTAAACCCCTTCGATTGCGTACATAATCATTGATACAGCGATAAATCCAGCGACGAGCCGGTGCATATTCAATACGCACGATATCTCGACGCTGCAGCTGAGACGTCCATATTTGGAGGATTCGGGTCCAGCTGTGCGTGAAAGGCCACCTGGCCAAGACAACCTCGACGGAATCAAGCAATTCTGATATGGGTAGCACCTAATTAACTACATTACTACAGTACGGAATACAACTCGAGTGTTTGACCTTTTTAGCTGCGGGTACCCTATCAATTCCCAACGGCCAAATCTGCCCAGCTAGCTACTCATGAGATTGGCCTAGGCCCTACGGATCAGAACAGCTTCGACAAGTTGGGCAAACACCACGAATTGCTTCGCCCACTCGTACGAGGTCGATGACTAGCATCGAGATCTCGATCTTACCTCCGTGAGATATGCATTCCGTACCTGTTCTCCGTTAGATGTCCCCTTTTACAAATCTAGATAATCTTGTATTTTGAGTATACGCACCCCTGGATCGCGGAACATTTTAGACGGTACTTAAAATAGGTATCCTTGTTTTCGGTCCGTTGATTTGATTGAGGACGGGAAGCAAACCCCTGTTTTTGGTACATAACAGCTTCTCAAACTCTGTAAACCCACAAAGAAACCACTTTGTCCTGTGATGGTTGCGCCGCATTAAACCTACGTTGCCATGGTAAGGTCCGCCCGCCGACTACCTACGTATGAGTTGATCATCAAATTGCCGCCTGGCGCAACTGCGCCGACTATGGCCCATAACCCACCCATCCAGTTCATGGAAACACGTGCAAGACCCAACGGAAATCGCAACCTTTGCGGTCTTGAGACTCCATCACCGTCTATTTAAAAGAACACTCTATCGTCTTTTGCCGTTCGTGCAATTCAGATCCTTCTTGTCACTCATTCATCTCGTTGGTCTAGCGGCGCGTATCTGGCGCCACTGGCCGGGCTGCTGCTCGAGCCGCGACCACCAACAATCCTGCCTAGCCATTCGCCGACGCGGCCTCGGGAGTTGCGACTCTCGGACCGGTATCGGGGCTTGCCGTCCACGATGTTAACGACCGGCGGGTCGACGTCGAATGGCGCGCTGTTTGCTTCCGATCCGAGCGTTCGGCCGCGCAGGTCGAGCGAGGGTACGGGCGATCCAGCCCGAACGAAAGAGCCACTCTCGGATCGCACGCCTGGAGTTCCGATGGCGGTACTAGCGTCACCAAACAAGGAATCCATTTCTTCTAGTCTTACACCGCAGGTCTCGGGGTATATGAAGTATACTGCAACAAACATTAGCGAAAATGACGGAATGCGCCAGGAAATCACAGGCGTCACTTACCAACAACGAAGCTGATTACACAGAAGAATGCGTGAAGCAGATACAGGCGCCACTTGATCAGATCCTGAAGAATAGGGGTCATTTCTCCAACGAGCCAATTGAATGCCCAATTGGAGGCAGTTGACAGACTCGCGCCCTTGGATCGAATGCTGAGAGGGAGGATTTCGGGCGGGTAAAGCCAAGGGATAGGGCCCCATGAGTACCCAAAGGCAGCGTTGTATATCATGACAAAGATAACAACCAACTTGGGCGTGTACTCCACATCCAGGTAGAGGAAGTAGGAGACTAGGGAAAGCGATATAGCCATGGCGATCGCGCCAGTCAGCAGGATAGGCCGACGACCCCATCGGTCTACTATGTACCAAGGGGGGATTGTCGAGAGCAGATAGGTGATACCGTTAAACCCGGTCATCTTGACGGCGTCATGGCCAACCCAGCCGGCCGACTCGAAGACGTAAGGCGCATAATAGGAAATGACGTTGATGCCATTGAGCTGCGCGAGAGCTTGCGCCGACATCGCGATGAAGACTCGGGTCTTATAGCGGCGGAACATCTCGCTGTAAGATCGTTCGCCCTCCATGCGCTGCAATAGCACATTCATCTTAATCTCGCGATACTCCTCTCTTGCTCTGGTGTTGTGGATGTCACCACCACCGTAGAGGTTTGCGATGACAACAATTCCCTCTTCGTCGTGATCGTTGTCGAGCAGCCATCTTTAGACAGGTCAGCATGACGGTAGAGAATGACAATGGGGGAAGCTTACCTCGGTGACTCAACAATAATCAAGCTTCCCAATCCTAAGAGCGCACCCATAGCGCATTGCATAAGGAGAGGAATGCGCCACGACAGGTCGCTGTCGATGTAGCCGCAGAAGTAATCTACCCATATCGATGTGGTGTAACCAATAATGTTACCAGAGAACTCAATGCAGGCAAGCTTGCCGCGGTTGTGAGGAGGTGAGATCTCCGACTGGTAGACTGGCACAATGGTCGAGAGCGAGCCGACTCCCAGACCAGCGATGATTCTGCCCAGCATCATCATGGGCATATTGGTCGCGAAGGTCTGGAGAGCGCCGCCGACGAAAAAGATGATAGAGCCATAGAGGATCGTCTTTCGGCGACCGATGATATCACCGACTCTTCCTACTACTAGAGAAGATATGAAAGCTCCCACCTCGAGGATGGCAACCATGGTGCCGATCTCAGCTCGAGAGGGGCTGTTGAAGTAGTCTCTGAAGTGCGGGCCACTATGGTTCGGGTTAATACTTGCAGTGCCATACTGAAACATGGTGGGTGACATACGTGATGATACCTGACATGACACCCTGGTCGTATCCGAAGAGGAACACGCCCAACGAGACGAATATACTCGTAAAATAACTAGGACATGTTAGTTACGCTATGTCGTGGTCTGATCTGGCATGCTGGTGACATACATAAGGGCCCTGCCCGTGAGGCCGTGTAACCCGGTGCCCGGCATGATGGCGGCTAGGAAGCGCTGGCCTCTGCTAGAATAGCGGCGTGGAGAAACGTCTGGTATTAGGATGGCTTCTTTGTCGATGAGGCCCGATGTGGATCTTGAGTGAGAGTAGACGTGCTCATCGACGGAGCGTTTAAACTGCACGTGCTTGTGATTGTGGTTGCTGTGGGTGCCGTGGTGGTTCGGATGACGTTTCAGGACGCCGGCAATGAGGTCGTCGTGGAGCGAGGTGTCGGCGAGAGTCTTGCGTAGAGGATCCTCCTCATCTGCCAACTGCTCGGCCAGATCCCCAGTATCGGTCCACGAGTCAGAGTCGGCAGAGTCGTCGGAGTGACGCTCGCGGGGGTGATGGTAGCGGTGGTCGTCAAGCAGTGGTGACGAGCGGTCGGAACGCGAGGCGAGTGTGCGGAGGGGGATGTTGGAGGGGAGACGGTTAGGGTTTGTGAGAGGAATGGTGAAGGAGTTGGCGCTGGCTAGCAGCAGCGCCTGACCGCAGCGATAGTGAGGTTAAGAGGGGAAGTAGAAAGAGAGAGAGAGGAAAAGAGTGGAGAGCCACGGCCGCCTAGTGTACCTCTGGTTCTTCCAACTGCGAGAAGCAAATCAGCGTCCGGCCACTGAGTCCAGATGACCTCGACCGTGCAGGGGGTTTGTCACGTACTTGGGCCTACGCTATCCACAGCACATACCGAAAGAGACAGGATGAGCCGAGAGAACAATAAGAATGCCTAAGACCGAAGAGGAACTGTATCAGGAACAGGAACTCTTCCTGATCCTCCGTGTGCGATGGTACAGCTGTCGGTAAATGGATATGCCTTCCACAAAGACCTCCTTGGCATGAATGGCTGGCTGAATTGAGTCCTCAGGTAGTTATCCGTCTACAGAAGGGCGAAGACAGGGCGAATGAGTGGTCCTGGAGAGAAGCCACATCATTCGTGTGGCGATTCTCTAGCAGTATATTGTATGTGGTCGCAGAGAGAGGGAGGACAGACAGTCTTGGTTTGGTAGTATTCCGTATCCGGTATGTGTGTTGAAATCGATATGATAGGAAGACGACGAGGTGCAAGCGAGAGTAGGTGAGGGAGTGCAGGTGAGCGCGTGAGCGTGAAGAGAGAAAAGAAAAAGGATGATGGATGCGTAAAGGGTTCTGGTTCTGGTTCTGGTTGACTCCAGGTCGAGAACTGTTTACACCTCCTATTCCTCTTACCTTGTAAATGTACTCGTAACACGCCCAGCACTGCACTAGAGATTGCCAGGACGAAGTGTTATTCTAGTGTAGACGGCGGTGGTATAGCCCAGGTTGTTTGGGAGGGATTCCTGCTGCGACCTACACGCTGTACGTAAATAACTGGCATACGCGCCTATCCTATTGGTGCATGGCGTGCGCGCTGATGATTACCCACAGTGCGATGATCTTGGAGATCCTGCAATCACCTAGCACAAACGGAGTTGGAGTACAAGGCGATGCCGCTGGCTGTGGCAGGCACTGGCAGGTACAGTATGGAGTCAACCGGATAACGCGGCCATGTGTGCACACGTTGCAGATCTATGCACATAATCGGTAGTGGCTCGCACTTATGTACTTATACATTCTTGCCATCTCTAGATCCGTATTGGTGCGGTAGTACGGAATATGAAGCCACGGAAAATAACAGACGCTCGCACCTCGTACGCTCTTCTAGACAATCCGTTACTGGATCTAGAATTCATGCCCAGACGCATCAAGTACTACACTGTTTTAATATACTACCTACCTCCATACGGGAAAATCTAGTTCATCATGGAATACGGTCCGTGTCGAGTTCGTGCAACAGATTCCGTAATTCTCGGCCTTCCACTTACACCTGAATGGATTCCGTAAGAGATACCCTGCCGGTACCTGCGGAATACAATCCTGCGCTAGTCGCTTCATCCCGAGTCGCTCCTCCGGTGCACCGGTAGTGGACACCTCGCCTGACCGCCTGACCGTCCGGCGTTCCCACTCTCTGCCGGTTTACTGTCCAAATTGAGATCCGTTTCTGACCCTTCGCCAGTGGACCGTCAGTGGACCGTGCAATTGCGATTGTGGTGTAGGGCACGGATCACCGGTGCTGGTATCCGCATGTACTGGGATTGTACTTGCTTACGGGATATTCAAGCCCATATCATGTATCATCACCCAATTAGTTACGGTAGAGTTCACAGGGATGATATTTTTAAGCGGTATTATCCTCCCGTCAGTGCTTTGCGTTTCTTCGGGCCTTACCTTAACCATTCCTTAAAAACAACGCCCGAGTCTTCACGGGTACCGCTACGTCATTAATCTGTCGTGGACTTCATACAGTATTTACAAATGTCCCTAGCCAGAGCCGTAGAACTCGACGAACTGCGGTTCAAGTGGTGGCACAGGTCTCACCACGTACGACCAGTCTATGCTGAGCAGTTATTGCTCGATCTCCTGAGGGAGGTTGGAGGCATTGCCATGCCCAGCCTCGGCCTGCAGTAATCCGAACAGTGCGACATGTACGGAATAGGCTGGGCCATGTATGTCCTGCCGTGATTCGTACTGTGCCACACATGTGCACCTCCGAGTACGAGGAACTCACAGAAAATCCCCCACGCGGAGTTCCCTGTTATAAATTGGTGGTTTCCGTTGCTGCGTTCACTTTTTCCTTTCTTGAGTCTCCGTGTAGTAGAGCCATGACTGTACGATACGCTACAACAGGCACCGGCTTTACATCACATCTGACTACATGCCTTCCTACATGTTTACGTTGCCCCAATGCTAAGCCAGCGCCGACTTGCTTGACACAACCCAACAGCAGTATTCGTTCTGTACATTTACAGCCTGATTGCCCTCGTCACCTATAGTGCGGCACCGGGTTTTCAGTCCGTCAAGCATTGCTTCTTACTACTCAATTATGACACTGCCCAGCCTGGCAAGTATGCAGCATCGCAGACTTGACTCCTTTTTCCGTGTACAGCACACAAGATGTCTCCCATCGAATCAAGGCGGCACTCAATACTCAACAACTCGAGTGATGATGACCCCCTAGATCAGAAACACTCCTATCAACTATTTAGGTTTGAGACAGAGTCGCGTTATTGGAACCGCAAGTCTGGGACGGCCTAGACATACATCCTGCCATCATGGAGTCTTTCTCCTCCACATACATACCTTGCCGACCCAACAGTTGTATGTGTGTATGCAGTAAGTTGGCGAAAACAGTATGGCAGCGGTTATTACGGCCGGCCGGCCGGCTCTGTCCGCTCGAGCGCCGTAGAAGCCAAAGTTCTGGTTCACACAGAGCCTACATACGCATACATGCTGCGTACAAACCCATAGCTTGGAGCCAACGCTATGCCCTACGCACGTGCTGCAGGTAGCAAGTCGACCGATGGATAGCAGTGACAATCTAGCAACGTCAGCGGAATGACAGCGTGTGGCTGAGACTTTTTGCATCGGCCCCCTTTCTTTAGCCGCCCAACGAGTCGTCAATGACGAATGGTAGTGCTGCCATTCACCAGCCAAAGGCAGGGAGATGCCTTGTAAAGAAAAAAATAGAGAGGCCAGCATAGCTAGGTGCAATCGTGACTTTTCTGGATACCTGCGGGAGGAACGGGTACTAGTATCCCCATAGCGCGTCAGTATCCAGTGATGGTCCTGCATGAGGCGTACGAATGTGTGTATAGTCACACCGCAGCATCGTCAAAGACTGAGGGCGAGACGTCTCGTAGTAATAAATAGCATGGTGCCGTTAATGCCATTTATCGCTGAACCCCGAAGTGATGCGCCTCGCGACAGATGGAGTTTGACGGAGACATGGATGTATCGTGAGACCTCGCTCAGTCATAGGCGCCGACAATGTAGACGAGCGGGTGTCTTCTATACTCGTATTCCGTAAATCTCCGCTCTAAACAGTAATGAACTGCAGTTGAATCTCCCAAACGGGCAACTTTGCAGATGATTGTCGCTTTGAAGATTGCGAAAAAGGCAATCATGAAAAGTTGAAGGGTGTAACCAGCAGATCTTTTTGGTAGGGGTCGTGCTCTTATTAAAGAGTCGAGTGGCGGTTAGGACTCCGAGAGCTGATGCAGCCTTACAATGGCGCTTAATATGCTCCCCATATTCCGCGTTGAAGCTCTCTGTCTCATACCGATGAGCAGTCACCTAGGTAGTAGTCAGTCGGTCCACTGCAGGTAGGGGACCTGACAGGAGGCAAATAGGCTCGACTCTAGAACGAAAGGGCCGTGAAAGTGTGTCGACTGGTGGTCATGATGAGAGTACGCCCCGGAGGTGGTGTAGGAGGTGTCGGTGGTAAGCTGTAGCGCGTCGTCCACTGAGTAGGTAGTGTAAGTCGAGTCCCTATCGTAGGGCCGGCGTGGGCTGCTGCCTCACTAGAGCTGGAAACTCTAAAAAGCCACGCATGCGCTAGACCAGAATGTGCATGTGGAACTTCAGACGGGATGCTTTAGCGACCTCGATCATTCAGGTACGGGCTGCTTGGGGGACATATCATGCGAGATTGATGAAGCCTCCCTATCATGCCGAGTTCTGCCCCCCAACCCCGACGACAAAAATGCAATCCCACGAACGCAAACAGCGACAGGCTAGCGAAGGAGACGTGGTAGCAGGTGAAACATAAAATGGCTGCTAAAAACCTGACTCAACCGATGCGGTCAGTCCACGACGAGCTCAATTTGTAAGGTGCCTCTGCTGTTTTTAGGCGTGTCCGTCGCAGGGTCGTGCTAAATTCCACCGGCGCTAGTCCCGTGTGGGCAGGGTTGTCTGTTTCCAGGCGCGAGTGGGCCTTCTCATTTTAAACCAACCACCCAGCGCCGCCCAGCATGGATCCCTCTCCCACGACCCCAGCCGACTGCCAAGCAAGCGTTGCACTAGGGGTGGGCCTGATTTTAACTTGGTCCGTACCTTACTTTTCAGTTCCTACCCTAATGTAATCCGCAGAATCACCGTAATAACCATCCTGACGGTCCCTCTTCCTCTCTTCCTTTTTTTTACTTGTACTTACTCCTTGGATGAAAACGCTTCCTTTCTGTCCTCCCGCCGCCTCGCTCGCCGCCTGGAGCCACAATTCCGAGCATCTGATCTGTCAACTGAGTCCGACCCGATCCCGAATCGGACGCACGTCACACGCGGGACAGCCCACAAACAAGTCGTGGAGTCGAGGGACCCGGGAAACAAGCTGAAGCTCCTCTGGAACCAGCAGCAATTAGAGGGCGCGCACACACCACCCAACGCAACACGCAGCGTGTGTGCACCACCAACGACCCGTTCCTAGTTGTACTCGTCCCGCTGAGTCCGGACCAACACGTGGACCTCTCGAGCTCTTTTCCGTGTGCTCTCATTCATTAATACGCGAACATTATCCATCTGTCTATTGAAAAGTACCGACCTTAATACCTCGCTGTACTATTTTGCAACTGTTCGATAGGAACCACTGTATTCCGTACCCGTACCTAGCTACCTACTACCTAGGCATCGACGCACCTTGGCTGACATCGTCGCTGTTGTCGTTGCCTTATGTCATCCTATATGCCAGCAACAACAACGTCCCTGCAAAGACTTGGCCGATTCCTTTTCACTCACTCATCATCATCGCATTAAAGGACCGCCACCCCGCCTTTCAACGCTTTTGCATCTTCTTCCACCAATCACAGACACGTCCTTCTAGATAAAAGCGACAATCCCCCACAATCGCCCATTGACCAACCCAGCGGAATCGCCGGCTCATTCCAGATGGGGAGCACCAACTTTGGGAATTTCGAGGTATGGAGTCAATCATGGCTGCCTAGCGTTTGCCCACCTGCGGCGCCCGCTGCATTTACGTGCATGCGCCTACATTCACTTGTCCACCTACCCGTCGCCTTACTTTAGCATAAACGCTAACGAGCGGCTGTCGCTCTAAACAGGACTTTTGCAGGGACTCGACGCTTCCCGTCTGTAATGTGAGTTTTATAAGTGTTTCAGCGCTTGTTGTCGATGAAAAGCATTGCTGACGATGAGATTTTAGGTCCTCACGAATAGCCATAACCAGAATGGGCCCTGGGGTGGATGCGAGTTACGAGGCATCCCGCTTAAAAATGGAGAACACCTGGGCAACCTCGGTTCGTACTAAATATAGGAAACTCGACGACTGTCATACCTCGTCTAACAATGCGACAGGCTCAATTCTGCTATGTGGTATAGCCATTCTGGTTTCTGCATACCTTCTGTACCGCTCGGAGAAGAAACGAGCTGCCGTCGGTCGGAGGTGAGAAGAATTCTCCCTTGGATGCCGTGCCGTAGGAATGCGTGCTGACGCGTATACAGGGAAATGCAACTGTTCCTCATCGGCTTCATCATAATTGAGATAGCCGAGATCTTTACGGTTGGCGAATTTCCCCTGTCGTCAACTGTCCGAATTGTACGTGCGACTTTATGGAACCAGCGGTACAGTCACTTTCTAACTAAGATGGCAGGCTTTCACTGGCATCCACATCGGAATGATTATCGCTACGACCTGGATTCTTCTTATGAACGCTCTTGTTGGATTTCAGATTCTGGACGACGGAACGCCTCTATCGTTGGGCCTGATCTTCCTCTCGGCGGCAATCCTTTTCGTCGGCACCGGCTACGTCACGTTGGATACGGGACTTCGATGGACAGGTGAATTCAACAGCAGCTACAATTTGCCGAACCGCAACATCGCCCTCTACGTTCTCTACCAGCTCGCACCTCTCGTTTTCCTGGTCGCCTTCTACGTCCTCGAAGCCATCCTCGTCCTGCGTATTCTGGGCGAACTGCGACCGATGATCTACCTGACAGCTGCGGCCTTCCTGTTTGCGCTCGGTCAAATCTTCAACTACGTCATTAGCCGGTTCATCTGCGAGGGTACTTCGGGCAAGATCGACGGTGCACTATTCCAGACCTTGTTTACCCTGCTCTCCGTGGTCATGGTCTGGATATTCTGGTCCAGTATCACCGAAGACGACTGGCCCCCTGTGGTACCCTCGACCGGCTATGCTTAAACTTGATTTCATTTTCTTTTCAGGGCGTCGGAGTTTTAGGTCTAATGGCATACCCCGTTCGTTATTGGCTCCGTGACCATACGGAAGACAAGGACGAATTCGAATTCTTAGTGGGATTTTTATTTTCACGCGCATAGGCGCTGTATTTCAACTGCACAGCTTCGTGTATTGGAAAGACAGCCGCTGGATGGGCGATACGAAGCAAGAGAGGATAATGCACGTGGTGATGTGGGTGATTCTCTTGTCTCGTACAATTGATGGCGTGACGGTTTTGATGGAGACGTCGGAGCATGATTGATTGATTGAAAGAACCAGTATACCCCCCGAAAAGTTCCAATTACTAATGTATATGATGTCGTATGATAGATTCAGTACCTATGTTGCAAGAGACAGGACCTTGACTACGAGATACCACGTCTGGCGAGGAGTTGTGAGCTAGCTACTACCTACGCAATAGGAGCTGGTCGAGTTTGTTTCTCTTCAGATTCTTGGCTCTCCCCTGTGTGTGCCCTGGTTTCATGGCCAGTCCCTCACGAACGACGGTCCGGGATGAATTGAGTTCGCTGAGTTGGTGACGGAGTTCAGGTACCAACTTTCACGCCGGACTAAACGAAGATCGGTCCTTTTGCCATGCTGAATTTTCCAGCTACGAGCTAGCCATCCGGAATTTGGCACTTACAGGCGAAAGTCTAAAATACTTGTTTCGCGCCGTTCACGAATACACGTGTACCTACACCAGTCCAGAGTCTGATCACGATTCTCGAGTTTGCAAATCCTCCCGTTACGGAAGCCCATAAGCAGAGGAATATGTTCACTTAATGGATGGAATAATGGAATAGAGAAAGCTGTGATCGGCACGATGGACTCGGCCCGGCTTGTGAATCGTTGCTATTATTAGGGCCCGGGGCGTGTGTGTGTGCGTGTGTGTGTGTAATAGCGACGCTAAGGAGAGTTTTGGGCGTGTGATATTGGTGCGGGTTTGTCCCACGTCTACGACGACGGAGAATAGTAATCTATCAGGTATTATTAGAGAAGACGATTGAGTCCTCTACAACCGAAACGGAATACAATTACCCCAGATCGTCGATCATTGTACAAGCCAGCATGCTTCGACGAAAGATCATCCAAAAGTCAAATGGCGAAACCTTGCCAACAAACCCGCCAAGACCTTTTCGTAACGAAAAACTTCGAACAACGAAGTGCGCGCAGGCTAGGACGCATGGAGTGTAGGTAGATCCTGTCCTAGCTTTCTTCGTATTCCGCACATTACCGTTGCGTCGCGGGTTTTTATTCCGGACCCTACGCATTGTCAGGGTAGGGAGAAATGTAGGTACTGGGCTGGAAAAGAATTACATACCTAGGTGCGAAGAGGTACGAGTAGAGCCGATGATCAGATCTCTATGTGCGGACGTCCGTGCATCCAGTTAGTATGAAGGCAATCGGGTGGGATTCCGTGGTTGCCGCTGGGTTTTCCGTCACCTGATCGGCCTTGTTGTTGATCTGCGATCAGATGCGATGGGGAGTTCGTCTGGGGTTCTGGCCCTGCGATGCGGTACGTCATCGATACTTGGCTGGATATCAGGATGGATGACGGGCGTCCTTTTGCGCTTTCATCCCAGTTCTTAGCAAGCACATGATGCTTTTTGATATTCAGGAGGCATGATTACTTTCAGGACTGCGGTTGTATCATGGCGTTGTGATTACATTCGGAGAATAATCGCGGCGCATAGTTTAAATCCACAGCTACGATCGCTACAGCTGAACCGCGAATGTTGTCCCAGTCCAACTCCGAAAAATAGCAGAAGTCATATCGTGGTGTTGCGAGCGCAGACTTGAATGATTGCTTCAGTATTCTCAGCCTCCGACGCATCAACCCCGACACCTGGTTAACTCCGATCCTCATCGTTGTTATCGCGGCAAGGATCCACGGAAAACTTCGTAATTTATCTTACAGGTCCAGACGAAACAGAATGCCCGTACCTGTTATAAGTTGAGGCCTGGACATGAAGAACAACTCAATCCAGCGATTGCTGAAATTCAATCCCGTTTGACAGTGACAGAGTTCAGTTTCCGTTTCGTAGTTTCACGTTTTTAGGCCGATCTGGGCTGACACGTTATTTCCGGTGGAGCTTCCAGCGCGATAGGCCGATAGCAACAGGCAGCATGTCGTCATTGGTTGTGGGGCCTCTACAGTACGAGATCGGCACGTTTTTTGTACTCGTAGCACGTACGGCAATACCGTGCCTGCCACTTCATACCTCCCTCTCTTCCCACTTCTACAATTCCGATTGTACCTTCCTGTCCTACCTTTGATCTGTGTCACCCAGACTGACACCTTTGATCTCTGCTTCCTTTAACCCTTTCCATTCATCTTCCCTACTCCCACCAGCAAGACGCGACCGCGCCGCAACAGCCCTCCCTCCAAATGGATGGCTTGCTTGTGTCTTACTTACCCTAGATTCCCTTGCTCATGAGCTGAGCATTCACACTGCAAGTCTCTTTCTGAATACCATCGATCCGCCCTTTATACCCCTCCGCCTCACACGACCAAGATGGCCGACTCCGATCCAGAGTACCACGGCGACGACGGCTCCGATGATGAGTTCGGCAACTCGCTCGATCCGAAGTCGCAGTCGCGCACCGACAAGCAGAAGAAGGGCAGGAAGGGCGGTAAGGCCGCATGGGAAGATATCCAACGCTCCTGGGATGCTATTGTCGAAGGTGCCGACGGAACGCTTGCCGGTACGATCGAAGGGCTTGCCGAGGCACAGAAACGAGCGCGTCTGCTGAAGGACACGACGCCCCTGCAGCGTGGCATCATACGACATCTAGTGTTGGTCCTGGATATGTCGTTTGCTATGCTCGAGAAGGATCTCCCGCCTAGCCGTTACGAGCTCTGCATGGCCTACGCTGCCGAATTCGTGCGCGAGTATTTCGAGCAGAACCCTATTTCACAGCTTGCCATCATTGGCATGCGCGACGGTATTGCTGTGCGCATAAGCGACATGAGCGGGAACCCTGCCGACCACCTGGAGAAACTTCAAAGTCGCATGAAGCAGGAACCGACGGGTAATCCAAGTTTACAGAACGCGCTGGAAATGTGTCGCGGCGCCCTCTTGTATGTTTGAGGCATTGGCACATTAACATTGGCTTGTTCTGATCAACTGACGCTACTTGCTATTTACAGCCACACACCCTCCCACGGTACGCGCGAGATTCTCATAGTATACGGAGCGTTAATGTCTAGCGATCCGGGCGATATTCGCGAAACCCTGCAGTCTCTCATCAAGGACCGGATACGCGTATCGATCGTTGGATTAGCGGCACAAGTAGCCATATGCGAAGAGCTGTGTACCAAGACGAACGGCGGCGATTCCTCGACCTACAACATTGCCTTAGACGAGCTTCACTTCAGAGACCTCTTCATAGACGTAACAACGCCACCTGTCACGCGGACCCAAGAGCAGAGCAATGCGAGCTTGTTGATGATGGGGTTCCCCTCGCGCACACTCGCCGCACCCGATACCACCAATTTTTGCGCTTGTCACCATAGACCGACACGCGAAGGATACCAGTGCACGCGCTGCAGCGCCCGCGTATGTCGACTACCGGCTGAGTGTCCGGGCTGCGGTCTCACACTCATTCTCTCCACGCACATCGCGCGATCCTACCACCACCTGTTCCCCCTGAAAATCTGGCACGAAGTCCCTTGGTCCGAATCGAAACACTCGAAGTCATGCTATTCATGCCTCGCGCCCTTCCCAGACGCACCGAACCAGAACGGCAAATCGCACGCGAAAACAGATCGCCCAACCACGACTCTCGCCAAAGGCCTGAGCGAATCCGGTCGGTATTCATGCGAGCTGTGCGGGAACCACTTCTGTATTGACTGCGATCTATACGCGCACGAGGTCCTGCATAACTGTCCGGGTTGTCAGAGCAGTAATCGCCAGACACTTACGCAAGCGAATGGATCGACGGCGATGGAGATCGATTCGTGAATTATTTTTGAGATGAGGTAGGGTACCATGAGATTTAGATATTCTAGCGAGGACACAAAAAAATGCATTTGCATGGACAGGCAGGCTGGCTGGCGAACGGGATACATTAGTGGCGTTTGGGTTTGACTCTTGCGAGCTACATGCTCGCTCATATAATTAAAATAGACAAAAAAGAAAGATACACTTGATCTGTACGGTCTTCACTCTGTCATGCGTGTCTGTTGCCCAGGACTGGATGGCGGGCTTGACCTTTTCTGCGTCAGGTGCTTGGTTCCCATCTAAACGACCGAAGTAGACCGACAAGCGGATGGATCGTAGTTGAGTAAAGCAAATCTGGGATGAAGTAGGTGCAGAAAGATGAAGTCGAGCATGCTAGATCTCAACCCTACCTGGGCGGATACCGAGGTAACCTACCCATGACTCGAGATCCCAATAAGATAGAAATCGACACCTTCACAAATCACCCATTCTCAGAAGCACATCCGTTCTTAAAACTGAAATTCATGATTCTGATCACAATCTCGCTATGTGGACTTATCCACGGTATCAGTACCTATGTAACAAAACAAAACAAACAAACTCCCCTTTTCGCCTAAACCTGATGCGATGGATGCTATATACTCATTCGTGTCCGTTCTTTTCCTCACTCACTCACTCACTCACTCACTCATCTCCACGCTGTGGAAGTGTAATCGTCCTGTTTCCCGCTCCCATCGCATCATCCATCCCAAAACTCCAAAGGACAATCTATCCACCCCTTATAAGTTTCCTCGCGCAGCCTGCTCCCTCTCAATAGCCTCAAAAAGACTCTTGAAGTTGCCAGCGCCAAAACCCTCAAAACCGTGTCGTTCAATGATCTCCACAAAGACCGTGGGCCGATCCATCAGGGGCTTCGTGAACAGCTGGAGCAGGTATCCGCCCTCATCGTAGTCGATCAGGATGCTGAGTTTCTCCAGGGTATCCAGGTCCTGCGAGAGTTCCCAGGCGCGCTTCTCCGTCTTCAGACGGTGGCGCATCGTCTCGTAATACGTACCAGGGACGGTGATGAACTCGACGCCGCGGGCGCGCATGGCCGAGACCGTGCCGATGATGTCGTTGGTCAGCAGTGCGATGTGCTGGACACCCGGGCCCGAGTTGAACGTGACGAATTCCTCGATCTGGGACTTCTTTTTACCGGGGGCCGGCTCGTTGATGGGCATTTTGACGACGGCGTTCGCGCTGCTCATGACGATGCTGTTGAGGGCGGAGAACTCCGTGCAGATGGTCTTGTCGTCGACGCTCCAGAAGCGGTGGAAGGAGAGGCAGCGCTCGTAGAAGTCGCAGGCGGCGATCATCTCGTTCCAGCTCTGGTTGCCGACGCAGTGGTCGATGCGCACGAGGTCGATGGGGGGCAGGGAGACGGAGGAGGGGGCTGGGTCCCGCGCGATGAAGCCCGGGAGGAAGGGGCCCTTGTAGTCGCGGCGCGAGATCAGGGTGTGCGTGGTGTCGCCGTATGTGCGGATCACGGCGGTCTCGACCTCGCCTTCCTTGCCCTCGCCGCGGGTGACACGGGGAGGCTGCACGGAGATGGCCATGCCGTCGGGTCCGGAGACGGCGCGGTCGTAGACGGCTTGGACATCGTCGACCTCGAAGGCGACATCCTTGACGGCATCGCCGTGGCGCTCGAGGTGGTCGTGCATCTCCTTCAGGAGGGCGAGCTCATCCTTGGAGATGGGCTCGTTGGCAGGGAGATGGACATGCGACCGGATAGGAGAGGTGAAGACGAAGCGGACATCGTGGTTAGCAACCACGTAGGAGGTGAAGTACCGGCTGCCGTTCTCCAGACCCCGGTATGCTACGGTGCGGAAACCGAAAAGTGTGTTGTAGTATGAGGCGGCTTGCTTGGCGTTGCCTACCCACCAGGTGATGTGGTCGTAGCCGTGGAACTCTGGGACGCCGGCCTGAAGGGCATATTCATCTGCGCGGGGAGGCAGTGTTGTGGATGTGAAAGTGGCCTGCTCTGATAGCAGAGGACTGGTAGCTGAGGGAGCCATGATAGGAGGCAAGATATGTAAAAAAAGTGGAAGAGAGAAGTGGTGATTCTGTATAGCTGTATAAGTTATAAGTGACAGTGTATGGCAAATCTCGCTATCCCAAGGACAAGATGGGTCTGATGTATGAGGATGAGCTACGAGTCTTGCTTCACAGGAAAATAATCGACCAGAAGAAGCGAGGAGCACGGGGACTTAAAATATATGTCACAGTTACGACCTGTCCAGTGCGGCACCCAACTTCTAAGCCATTCGACTGACTCCCTCATGGTTGCCGAGTTCGTAGTTGCATCGCCTTCCCCCTTCCCCTTCACGCGCCCCGGAAAACGGAAAGTAGGGGAACGGCTTGAATTCCGCACACCAAGGCCGCCGCCCATGCCCGTGGGGGAGGCACAAGGCTTGGGCTAGCCCCCCGTAGTAAACGGTAGCAGACACACCCGATGTGAGCCTGTTGAGGTGGGAGTTTTCTGGGCGAAGGTACAATTCCGCGTTGGCACGGGCGAGGTGGTACCCCTATAGATAGCAGAGTTGACGCCGGTATGACGGGTACGTCATTGGGCCGCAGATAGCCGATTCCGCCCGGCACACTCCCGCGCGCAACTCTTCCGACGCCACCCATATCCACCCACCCAAAGCCGAGAATAGACTGGGTACGGCAGGGGGCGGACGAACGATGGCTCACCGATGCGAACTGCGTATGGTGGGAAGGGAAGCCGCGGAACTGATTTGCAATGGGGGTCAGAGAGGGTGGTGCGGCCGACTCTTCCGTCTTTTCGGCTCAGCGTCTGCATCGCCTTCGACCGGCTTTTTGGTTTGACGGTTGGACAATACCCCTTGTCTAGTGTTGATAAGAGCAGTTCCCGTTCGGAGAGGCTGGATTTGGCATTGTTACTATTCATATAATAGTGCCCTTGTACTTGCTATTGATATCGAAGAAGCCTCTGTTTATGTTTTCTGTCCATTGATACTCTCTTGCCAGACTGTTTCTCACGGCTTGTTTCAACTCTCAGCAAACCCGATCCTATCTCGCGTTGACAACAGATCTCTTCCATACTTCCATCATGGCGCAAAACTCTCTAAGTCGTCGCGACTTCGACGTCCTAGAAAAGATCAAGGATCCAGAATCCAATCCGATGGCGGCGGTATTGGTCGATCCGAGCATGCCGAAAGATCCCAACATAACCGACGAGTCAGTGTATGAGCGCGTGGCACAGAAAGAACGAGAAATCATAGTGGCGATTCAGCAGCTGGAAATGGCACTGGCTGGCCTTAGACAATCTAGCTCGAAGGAGCCCATCAACGATTACCGTCAATGCGTTCACGATCTCGGAGAGCTGATCTCGGAGAACCCTCAGTACGCCAGTGCCAGGAACAACAGAGCACAAGCCTTGAGGAGATTGTATGGAGACACGATCCTCCTACCAGGCCAGCCCAACAAGAACGCACTCGTCCAGAATGCAACCGAAGACGAAGTTTCTCAAGCGGCCTTGACGGTATTGTCAGACCTCGACACGGCCATTTCTCTTCTGAGCCCCAGAAAAAGCCTCTTCGCCTCCATCTCGCCAGTAACAGGGAAGACCCTGTCGTCTGCCTATACACAGAGGGCCGCGATTTACTATATGACCAGCAAGTCCATCGACTCGGATACGACGATCTCTCTCGGCGGGCGCAAAGAAGAGAAGTGGTCCAAGCTTGATTTTGAAAGCGCAGCGTCGCGGGACTTTGCTTTAGGAGGAAGATATGGAAATGAGATCGCAAAGGGATTGGCCGTAAGCGCTAATCCAACGGCAAAGCTGTGCGGGCAAATCGTCCGAGAAGCGATGAAGAAAGAGTACGGTCCTGCGTTCGGGGAGTGATTCTTTTGCTCAGTGACACTTTGTATATTTTTCAACCCAGGCAGCATAATCATACACTTTTTTATATGTCGTTCTGCTGAGATAGTCATCATATGTGAGCGATTATTTGATGAGGCTTCCAAGCTGAACTTGTGGCCATGATAGCCCGTTCAAGATGTAAATGCTTTCAATCCATGCTTAGCATCGTCGATAAAGCCTTGACTCTGACGGAGTTCGTGGCTGACCAACATGATCATTTTCAAAGCCTTTCAATGGGTTGGTTGAGTGAGCAAGCTGTGATCGCTCAGACGCAGTATCATTGCCCTATTTGCTAGAGAAACCCAGACGACTAAAAGTAGATGTTAGCAATAAGATATATCACAATTTTGATGTAGCTTCATACCTCTTGAGGGACTGCAAGGTCTGTTGCGTCGTCTTGCCCTTTTCCTTCTCCTCACGGTTGATGCGAAGCGCAGCAGCTCCCACGCCAATCATGAGAGCGAAGATGGGATCGGCAACCCGTGAAATGATATAAGTTGGTGGCGCCATTGTGAGTGAATATATCTCAAATGTTCGTAGAATCAAGGCGACGGTGAGCTCTTTCAGATTGAAGCTGGTGTTTTGCGCTGGTATCGGCCTTATCTTGTTGAGCATCCAGTGTTTCGCATGTTTCAGGATTGACGCCCTTGTAAACCCCGTTAGTACGGTAGTACCGATTAGCGCTATGCTGTCTATGCACCTAAGCAAACAACGACTCGGTAATGAAAGCCCCCACCACACGCAAACTAGCCCACAGGCAAAATCTCGGCCAATTGCGCCCACCACCAATTTCGCAACTTGTTGAAGCTCCCATTTCCTCGACCTTCCGCCGACGACAAGACTAACCACAACATCAACACAGCGAACTGAAAATGAAGTTCCTCAAGGTTGGCCGAGTTGCCATTATCACCCGCGGCCGCTATGCCGGCAAGAAGGTACGTTTCTTTATTCTCAACGGAAATGCTGCCACGCGAGGACGTCGTCGAGTCGGAGAAAAAAAAGAAGAATTTCGGGAAGGAAGATACGAAAATGCAAAGAGATGGGCAACAATGTTCGCGATCGCTTCATCGACTACTATCACCTCGCATCGACCTGGGCGATTGAACACAGCCACCGACACCGGCGACTCGACAATTCCACACATGCTCGCGAATTCACTTGCTGCTCCCTGATAGGCGTTCTCTAACATTTTCCACCTTTCAGGTCGTCATCATCCAGCCCGTCGACAGCGGCAACAAGGTCCACCCCTTCGGCCACGCCCTCGTTGCTGGTATCGAGCGCTACCCCGCTAAGGTGACGCGCCGCATGTCCAAGGCTCGCCAGGAGAAGCGATCCAAGATCAAGCCCTTCGTCAAGGCCATCAACTACAACCACTTGATGCCCACACGGTACACCCTCGAGCTTGAGGGTCTCAAGGGCGCCTTGACTGCCGAGACTTTTAAGGAGGTCAGCCAGCGTGAGGACGCCAAGAAGAGCGTCAAGAAGGTCCTCGAGGAGCGCTACACCAGCGGCAAGAACAGATGGTTCTTCACTCCTCTCCGTATGTTTTCCCTTCCTCTCCCGCTCCGATCACGGCACATCCGCCATTGAGCGACAGTCCACTAACTATTCTTCCTCTCTAGGCTTCTAAATCATCGTCCACCACCTCTGCGTCGTCTTGACTTCCACGCGTTCGGTCTTTTAGTTTGACAGGGGGGAAAGCAGGGAAATGGAGAAGGGTCTGGTCTGGTACGGGATGTACAATTCGCATACATCACAAACACACACAATGGCAATTTGCATTTAAAGGGACAAACGAAAAACGGGGAAAAACAACAACCAACAACAACAGACACACACCACAAGATCGAACAACACAAGGAAATACTAACAAGACAACCAACACAAAAAAACACCCATAATTAGTCTTTTCTTGTCTGTTCGTTCGTGTCTGGAATTTGTTTTGTTTTGTTTTTTCCTCCTCTCTCACATACACCCCCCTTGTGCTCTTTCGTCAAAGTTCACCGCCATCTCCCCTCATATTCGCTTCCCCCCGGAGTCCCTGTTGGGGGAAATCCCCCCAAGTATCTTCTTATCTAGTGCCGATACTACCAAAGAACCAAATGAGAAAGACGCCTTGACGACGATGAGAAAAAATTGATGATGGAACTACTAAAGTAAACCTGTTTTTGCGACGATACCATGAAAATTCCTTTTCAATTGAAACAAGAATTTTTTCCCCATGAACGTGCGTTTCTCCTGCTTTCGTGATTTGATGTTTACGTAGTCCTTAGGCTGTTCACTGCGTCTCGGTGGTTGCTGCGACGACGGCAGAACAGAAGTGATGGCTGGCTCACGATGATTTCGGACAAAAGCAAGTCACATATTACCAAATTCACAACTCCCTCAAGGAAAACATTCAGATCATACCGACGGGAATCTTCCCATCACTGAATTCATCATCGAAATCTAAAGAACAAACTCTCAGCCTGCCGAGTTTACATGAGCCCGCAATGCATGTTGAACAACGAAAAAACCAAATTTCCTACACGTTGACGCCATTTTCGCCCGTTTCTATAACTGCATAGGAATTCCCTTGCTTTTTTTCTGAAGGGAATTCCCGGTGATTCCCTGGTCCCCTTGCCGTGACTCTTCCAACATGGGAGAGCGCAAGATTGTGTGTGTTGAACGAGAGACTGGCTCTCACTTTTACAGGTCATAATATGCCGCCAAGCCTGTGGGCAAAGACAGCATTTCAGCCCAGTTCCGATCAGTTCTCGAAATTTTATAGGGGCCAACAATTGACTTCCCATTTAGGACGACACGCCCAACTTTCCAGCAGCACTGCTCAAGTACTGGGACGGGTCGTACTCAGGAGCGTAGGTAGGAGCAAGACCGCCGAAGAGAACGAAGATAAAGAAAATAACGCTACCAATGACAATACCCTTGCGAACGACGGGGCGAGTAGAGCCGAGTTCAGCCCACTGTCGACCGGCATCACCAGCGTAGTTCTTGAGAGCTTCACCACCCAGCTTGTAGTAGATCATACCGCCAAGAGCAATGGTGTAGCCGAAAGTCTGGAGACCAGAGATGGGGGTAGACCAAATGGCCATCGAGGCAAGGACAAGCAAGACATCCTTGAGGACACCGCAGAGAGTCATGACGACGGCAGATGTTTTGCCGATCTAAGAGATCCGGTTAGTTTAGGATTTCAACAGAACTCAAAGATCTGCGGTACTTACCAGGAACACAACGGAAACGTTGAGGAGGAATGCGCAAAGACCGTTAATGAAGAAGGTGAACAGTCCAACACTGTAGACCTCGCTCAACGAGACTCGGGGGACTTCCCAAATCAGGGCAACCACACCGTTCATGACAGCGCAAATAGGGGCGAAGTAGTAGAGCGAGACAAGAGGATCCATCTTGTACTCGGCGGAGCTCAGAAGAGCCTGAACCAAGTTGAGACGGATAGCTTCGAAAGTGACACCTCCGATCTGGTAGAGGAAGCCGATCAAAACAAATCTAATCTCACCAAAGGATGCGATCACGACACCGACCACGATAGCCGAGACGTTAGCAAACTGCCGCATGTTGACAGGAGCAATGCCCATGACCCAGCTGGAAAGAAGCACGCAAACGGGAGTAGTGGCCTGTTGCGCATCATGTTAGCAATTGTGCGAATTGCCAATGTTGTCGTTTCGCTCTTCCGTACCTTGATCATCTGAATGAAGGCGACACTCAGGTACAGATAGGTCAAGTTTCCGCAGATCAAACTCAAGCTGAAGAAGACACCAATGGGGAAGATGGCACGCAAGTAGACGCGCCCTGTCATCTTGACCGACTTGCGACCATCGAGCAGACTCGTGTAGCGGGCTAACAATTGAGTCGCAACCGTCGCAAAGGATAAGTGGTAGGTCGTCAAGATGACGGGGTAGCCTAGGAATCGTCAGAACCCGCCACGACTGCCATGCTGGCGTTGTTATCGCTTACGGAAGTGAAGACTGTCGAGAATCCATTTGTTGAAGAGGATAACTGAGGACGAGAGAGCAATCCAAGCACTGCATCGAGAGAGGAGACGGCCGGTCAGTCGAACAGTATATGGTCTATGGATGTTGGAGAGGGTGTCAAGTCAAGCATACATGACGTAGAATGCGGGATGGAAGGTGGGCTTGTTCGCCAGCTTCTTGTCGGCGGCGGCAGCATCACTGGTGGACGTGGGCAAGATTGGGCCCTTGGCCTCGCGAGGGCTCTCGCCGGACACGCGGCTCTTCTCGTCGGCCATTGCGACGAAGAACGAGGAGCGACGATGGGGGGTTGGCGGTACCGGTTAAAGAGAGGAATGAGACGAATCAACGAAGACAATTGTTTGATTTTGGTCTAGTGCAAATAGCGAACGACGAGAAGAGGCAAGAATGGAGCAGAGACCATTGAAGTGAGGGAGCAGAACAGAAATGTCTCCGAGTCTCTGGAAGAGGAGTACGAAGAAGTATGGGCCGGAATCCAGCAGCAGAAGCAGAAGCAGACGTCGTAATGGAGGAGGTACGAGTACAAGTGAAGGTGCCCTTGGACTCTCTGGAGCAATGCCCTTGGACTCTCTGGAGCAATGCCCTTGGCAGGAAGACGGAGCAGTGGGGTGGACTACCAGATGGGGACTAGCGTATATGACATGGGCACAGTAGATTCCGCAATCCGCACTTGGCCGCGAGAAGCACTTTAACGTTCTGTCCCAGTGTTTTGGGCGTGGAGGAATTAATTCTGGGACAGCTTGCACAGTGAGACACTTTGTAGGTTTCCTTACGAATTATGTCTCTGATCCGTCGTGATATAAATGGAATACATTCAATGGTATGTAGCTAAGCCTCCCTTCGTGCTTAGCCATTAAAGACAATATACGGATTACTCTCAAGTCAATACGTGGAATAAATAGAAAGAATTGTTTGTCTGGACTTGTAAGTCATGTTACAGTTTGTCGTAGCAAACATGATCGGTTAACTTGGAACCCGTCTCTCTTCGGGCTTGAAAACATGTTACTATTCCAGATTACATGGGATGAAACTGCAGCATGCCTTTTATAACAAGTGATTCTCGTCGAGGGCTGTTTGAGCTTCGTTAATTGTCTGGTCTAACCCGGGGTTCTAAGTTGCGGTCGGCAGTTGACATCTGATACAGCCGCGTAAGTCTTGAGAAGCAGCTTGTTCAAATCAGGGGTTGTCACTTATTCCGTGTATCGTATATTTTCTTTTTTATTTTCTAGGGACCTCTTCGTCCTTTCTTTTCTCGTCGATCTCTCATCCCAAGTTCACAGAAGTACACACATTCGTGCCGGGATGATATAAATGGAAGTCTGGAGTATTACATACCTCGTACTGGTAAATAGACTGCAGGCGATGAGGTCGTGTCGGATCTGCAAAATACGACTTCCAGACAGTAGCGTTCGCTTTGGTGTTGAGGTCGATACTACACTATTACTGCTTCGCACGCAAATGGGAATGGAAACGTGTCAGAAGCGTCGAGTCTAAACAAGCTGACTCGAGTTCACAGCAACCGTACGAATTATTTCGTACACTAGGTCGGGCACCTGAGAGTGATTTGTTGCCACATAGACAATCGACATTACATATGTAACAGTGGCGGATAACCACATATGTACTATGAAATGCAGGAAATCCTCAGCAAGCAGCAGCAGCATGCTGCGGTATCTTGAAACTTCTCGAAATGCTGCTGATCTTATCTCGTCTTGTTAGTCGAAGGAAGGGGGTCATGTTTCCGTACGGAGCCCCAGAGGTGTGACACCCTCATTGTGATAGGCCGTCCATACCAACAACGAACCCATGAAAAAGAGAAAGAGGATTCCGCAACTCCCTCTCTGAATCAAGCCACACTTGCTCCGTACATTCGGGCTAAACTGGATAGGCCTTGTAAGTTGCTGATCTTATCTACGGAATCGCCCGTCCGGTGTCACGCTTACACGACCTGCCTATTATCTACGAGCACATACTCCGTAGAGGCAGAGACGAGCTACTGTTGTGGAGGGATGTACACAGCCGAACTCGAAGACCCGGCAATCAAACAAGCTGGGATGAATGGGAGACTCCCGTGATACCTGCATTGCGATTAGTACCTTACCAACATAGTCGTAGCAGTAGTAGTAGCAGTAGCAGCAGCAGTTCAGCTTCGATTTGGCCGCTTGAGCTTCTGCCCTATTCTGCTTCGGTATTACTGAATCCTGGAGTTCTCAAGGTTTTCCTCCTCCAGGCTCGAGCTTGGACTCGTTCCCCTCTTATACTTGCACAGAAGCAGCAGCGGGGGCCACGTTGGCCACCGCTTCGACGGGACAGGTGTAATCGGGAGGGTAGGTAGCGTCGACTACACTGGACTAGGAAATGTACACGACAGGGAATCTTGCATCATCTCATCTGCCGTACCGACGAGTCGCGACGAGAATGACTCTAGCAGGTCAGGATTCGCAACCTTGCAAGCCCCCGAGTGGCCATGGGCCATGGCCCTTGGCTACATCTGCATTAGTGGCTACAGCTGTACCATGGTTCTGTGTCTCGTCCACCAGGGCATCGTACGTGCGCTACCGTTGGATGGCGATGGTGGACGATACGGTAACATGATATCGCAAGGGATGGTTCTGGGTAACCGTTGTCGATTTGTGATTTGTCGAGTGCACGGAGACGACGACAACTCGACAAGGCTGCACGGCGCCTCTATCATCATGCTGCATAGCCGAGGATTCTTGTGTGCTCCGTGTTGATACTCCGTAGTACGATAGGTATCATCGCTGGACATCTGGGATTCAATATATTCCGTAACCCAAGCCGTCCGTACCTAACGGATCAGGTACAGATCTGTGGTGTAAGTGATAAGTTACGGATTAAGGTAGCGAGCGAGCTGGCGGCGGAGTCCAGGGTACCTGTGCCTGTATCGTAGGCTGTGCCTGTCTAGGTACCTTAGGTAAGGTTTACGGGTGACTCCTTGAAAGGCAGGGGGTCCCAAAAAGGGTCCGGTTTAAACGCAGGTAGCGATTCAGGGAAGCTTTAAGTGGCCCCCTAAACCGTGCTAGCGTTGACGCGTCCAGCATCTCTCGTGCATTTGTAGCGTCGTAGCGTCTGAGATGAGATTCATGCCCGTTAATCTTAAACCTGAAATTGGTCGGGAAGAACAGCCGCCCACTGTCCCTATCAGAAGCCAGAGTCGACGACTGCTTTTGAGCCGTTGGCGGTGTGCGCGGCCCCTGACGGCGCTGATTGCCCTGATTGTCGAATCAGTTGCCCCTCTTTGTCCGTTTCGATTCCTTGGTGTGTGAAGATCGGTGATAGGTTATGTAGGAGGTAGCATCCTGCCTGCTGCGTACATACACACACAGCACAGCTGACAGGCTGTATGTAACTGGTGGCGGCGAGGAACACCAATAGGTTGACTACCTTGCGAGAAAACGTATCTACAGCCACTCAGAGTGCACACGTGTAGATAAGGGAGGTAGCACTTCGTATCCTAAGAATTGCACTGAACTCAGACTGAGATCTCTGTCAGTAATCCGTAGCAGTAGACAAGACTTGTTGGCTGTGCTCAATGCTCCCTTCATCCGATGATGAGGAGTATACGGAGGCAGTCCGACTCCGTGCCTGACTCCGTTCCAGCTGGATAGAGTAGTTAGCTAGAAACCCGCCAAAAAATCCATGAGCTGTGATCCGTTCTTAGGCACGGAATACTTTACCTAGAACGGACGGAAGCCCTCCACTCCCAAATTGCCTGAGGTGTTTGCATCTCTGATCATCGAAATTTCCCACGTTGCAAGCGCCGTTAGCGTTGTTCAGAATACCCACTGTATTCTATAGAAAAGTCGACACTAGACTCCGACTAGGCACTCGAAATCTGTTCCGTACCTGATCCTAAGATATCAATTGTGCCTGACCATTGCTCGCTCGTTCCCGAGGGTGTTTGTTCCATCTCGAGATTCGAGGGTTGCTGGAGCGCAGATAGCAGATCCGTTCCTATGGGGGACCCACGAGTGGCATGTGTAAGTGGCTTTCAGCACTTTGCCGGATCGGGTATTTAATCTACGAAAATCGGCAGAGCAGTTACCCAGCTGGGTTAGAGACTGGGGACGTAGTGTACACGTAATGCGTTACGGGTACACTGCATAGTACCTTCCAATATTACCTGGGTCTACCGTGAGACTGGTACTTGGCTAACTCCAGTCGGTCTCGGATCGTGGATGAAGCTCAGCGTCAACAGCGCTGTGTTAGGAATTCCGTACCGTAGGCGATCCGTAGTTGGCCCTTGTATCCGTACTCGAGACTAAAACTAGAAGATCAGAGTGCTAGGTATTCATGCCTATATTCCGTACCTCCTAAACTTATACCTACCGGCCCACGTACATCAAGCGTCAGTATAGCGTATTTTACGGATTAGCTACCTGCGACTACACGTATCTCCACGCATCTACACGTGTAGCCGTCATGTAGGAGAACAGGAACAAAAATAAAATTACCAGAGTGAGATAGGAATTTAAATTCGATTTCTCTCTGGCATAGCTACCCAGACCTAGACCCCTTGCGCTAGGTACTTGTCCAGGATGGTGCAGGACTAGTATACCAACCGCCCAGCGCAGGCCCCACTTAAACCGTGGCTGCTGTGGACCTGGCCATGCCCCTCCCCCCTCCCCGCCAAGGTTCCCCCAAGTCCCCAAATAGCACTCCTTCTCCCTTTCCTCCACGAGCCTCCATTTTCCCAAACACCATACTGACTTCTCTAATTCTCTTCCTTCGTTATTTCTCTTCCTATATACGCGTAATTTTTAGAGAAGCACACTTTAGACCACAGACCTCAGACATCAGACACCATGGCATCCGAGCAAGTAGACGTTCTCATCATTGGTATGGGCCCGACCGGCCTGGGAGCTGCCAAGCGCCTCAACCAACTGGTACGCACGCTCCAACACCGGATCGAAACAATATGCAGTCTGGACTAACACCGACAGAACTGCGCTTCCTGGCTCATTGTCGACTCCGATGAGAAGGCCGGTGGTTTGGCCTCTACAGATGTTACACCTGAGGGTTTCGTAAGTCCTTTCTTTTCTCTCGTCCTGTTCTCGACACGCTTGCTGACCAGGTTTCCTCTAGCTCTACGATGTTGGGTGAGTGCTTCATACATATGAGTTTTTTGAGAGTTGTTTCTGCAATTGGCCTTCCACGAATGAGCTGCCCGTGAATTGGGTTATTTGGAAGCTGGCCAAACAGCTATACTCTTGTTGCGAGATCAATCGACTAATTCGACGTCTCTACAGTGGCCACGTCATCTTCTCGCATTACAAGTACTTCGACGACTGCATCGACGAAGCCCTCCCCAAGGAGGATGACTGGTACACCCACGAGCGCATTTCATATGTCCGATACAAGGGCCTCTGGGTCCCCTACCCTTTCCAGAACAACATTTCCATGCTCCCCAAGGAGGACCAGGCCAAGTGCCTTGACGGTATAATCGATGCTGCCCTGGAGGCGCGTGTCTCGAATACGAAGCCCAAGGATTTCGACGAGTGGATCGTGCGCATGATGGGTGAGGGCCTTGCTGATGCTTTCATGAGACCATACAACTACAAGGTCTGGGCTGTTCCCACCACAAAGGTTTGTGCATAGTCCCGCGGATCTGCATGGCATGAGACGATGATCTAACTTGGCACTCAGATGCAATGCCAATGGCTCGGTGAGCGTGTCGCTGCGCCCGATGCTAAGCTCGTTGTCAAGAACACTGTTCTTGGCAAGGTTGCCGGAAACTGGGGTCCCAATGCCACCTTCCGTTTCCCTGCCCGTGACGGTACCGGTGGTATCTGGATTGCCGTCGCCAACACCCTCCCTGCCGAGAAGAAGCGATTCGGCAAGAAGGGTACCGTCACCAAGGTCGACGCTGAGAAGAAGATTGTCACCATGGCCGACGGCTCGACAATTGGTTACAAGAAGCTCATCTCCACGATGAACGTTGACCAATTGGTTGAGTCCATGGGTAACCAGGAGCTGGTCTCTCTGAGCAAGGGTCTCTTCTACTCTTCGACCCACGTTATTGGTGTTGGTATCCGTGGTGAGCGCCCTGAGCGCATCGGTGACAAGTGCTGGGTAAGCCTCCGCCCCAATTACGCGGCAAGTCTAAGATAAGAAACTAATTTTGGCGACACAGCTCTACTTCCCCGAGGACAACTGCCCCTTCTACCGCGCCACCATCTTCTCCAACTACTCTCCCTACAACCAGCCTCAGGCTGATGTTAAGCTGCCCACAATTGCCATTGCCAACGGCGCTAAGCCCGCGAGCACTGAGGCCAAGTCGGGCCCTTACTGGTCCATCATGTTGGAGGTTTCTCAGTCTAGCATGAAGCCCGTTGACGAGGCCAACCTCCTCCAAGACTGCATTCAGGGTCTTATCAACACTGAAATGATCAAGGCTGACGATGAGATTGTCTCCACCTACCACCGCAAGTTCGACCACGGATACCCCACTCCCAGCCTTGAGCGTGAGGGTGTTTTGAAGCAGCTCCTCCCCAAGCTTCAGGATCTTGACATCTGGTCCCGTGGCCGCTTCGGCAGCTGGAGATACGAAGTTGGTAACCAGGACCACTCGTTCATGCTCGGTGTCGAGGCCGCCGACAACATCACTACCGGTGCCGTCGAGCTGACACTCAACTACCCCGATTTCGTCAACACCCGGCAGAACACCGAGCGCCGCCTGAACCAGGGCGGCCTGTGCTAGATCCCCACACGGACCCAGTGAAAGGCCGGGGTCCAAGCGGGCGGGTGAGATGGCAGACAAATGATCGACGGCTTACGTGCTTCTTCAGGGAAGAGGCACGTCAGCCAGTCTCTAATTGGCACTTCGCAAAAGCCGGAAGAGGCTTTATGGAATTGCAACGAGACACACAACCGGGAAATGAAGCGAATTGTAAAGGAAATGCAAGGTGTTTCTGGTTTGAATGTCGTCATGAGGCATTAAGAGATACCTACCTAGTCGGCAGTCTTACATTGATAGATAAGATAATAAAATAGACAATAGAGTCGCCGTAATCCAAACAATACTGGGGACTGAAGACGTTCACTGTTCCACTTTTGTCTCCAAGTGACGATGATGATGACGAGGAGGATGATGCCGCCGCTTCGAAGTTGGTACCTGATTAGTACCTAATACAAGAAGAAAAACGGTGAAGGGCCGGCTTGCTCAACAATTGTCCGTGCAAAACGCCAACTTCTCGGGCTTGGCCACGTCGAGTCCGTAGCCTCGGCATGATTGGCAGTTCTGAATCCTTTCGAGAGCTTTACGGTGCCTACGATTGAACAACTTTTGGACCTACCTACCTATCTGGTATGTTATGCATCAGCTCCGGGCTGGCCAATTCAATTATCCGACTGACTCGGTTGCTGTTAGCGCTGTGGGACTTCGCGAGGAAGGGGGGGAGGGGAAGGGGGAGGTGGATACGGGCCCAGCTTAAACTTCTCTGAGCCTGAGCAGAACCCCTTGTTGCAACTTGCCAGGGTCTCACCTGCCTGGGTCCTGCGCTGGTAGCGGAGAAATACCCTGCCTTCTTGTAGGTACCGCACATCGCGGCTCCCCTCTCCCCACAGCCCACAGGGCGTTTTAAACGATAAGTGGCAACGTTCGTAATCCGTATTGGAGCCGTCTTACGTCTTACGTACCGACCGATTTGACAGCATGGATATCTGTCAGGTTTGCTACCCAGATTCTGGTAGACCGCAAAGATAGTGAAGGGTTCTGTTCAGTAATCGCTCGGGAACGTTACCGGGGGACGCACCATTTTCACCGATTTGGCCCAAAAAAAACCCTCAATCTGGTAGTTGTCCTAACGAAGTGGGTATGAGATCTCGGTCACAAGTGCGAATGCGAGGTGTTCAACCATGGTCCGCGGTCCGTAGGCAAACCGTAAATACACGGCGTATCATTATTCAGTGCTACCGTCCGTACGGAGTCTCGTACAGAGCGGCAGGTGCATACATAAAGGGGCCAGAATACATGTACACATGGAAACCGCATTCTGCACTGGATTCAGACTGGCATTGCAAAGTACGAATTACGGATTATCGTACGGTATCCCGCAACCCCTTCGGTACATATTTCTGGTTTATCGGTTATCTGCTCTACCCACCTTCCCACAGGCCCGACGTACGTACTTGTAGAGACACTGGGCCGTCACGACCACGACGTCAGTGTGCATCGACGGTTGGATTCGTGCCTATAGCAGCGCAAGATTTTAATCCGACTTCCCATTCCCAAACCACTAATAGCCGGCGACTAACACCAGGACCAGGTGCACTAGAGTTAGTGTCGTCGAACAATCAATCCATTACCTTAGATAGAGTGCTATGTATAAGTAGTCTTTTTCTCTCGGCCTGGCAACCGACAACGATTGGAGAGGCTACCGTTTACTCTGGCTCCGGCGGCGACGACGGCGACGACGACAAGAGCGGCCACCATGATGAGGAGGAGCATTGCGCCACTACTGCCCACGATACGCTGATCACGCGCATTGTCGTACTTGTTCTCGCCCTTGTCCTCGTCTTCGTCCTCGTCCTCACGCACACGCACCCTCTGCTCGCTCTCCCCCCCCTCTGCCCGTCCTCATCCTGACCCTCAGCCGTCCCGCGGCACCTCGAATCTAGCATCTCTATCACATGCCTCAGTGCAGAATACAAGATGGATGGATGCGCTGCTTTGCCAGACAAGCAGCTTGATCCGCCTCCCCGAATCGTGGAACGACTAAGACAGATTGCCGGGTATTCGTGGGACGAGTCATCCAAGCCATTTCATTCTAGCTACGACAACTGGTACTGCTCAGGATGCCCTTTTTTCTTGTTGTTCCTGCTCTTGTTCTTCTCTCGCTGGCTGCGGATTGCTAATGCTCTCGGTCCCAAACCTCCAGGCATTTCTTCGGCACTCGCTTCGTTTCTCATTACTCGAATACTACAAATACGCCCACTCAGGTCATCAACAATCCATTATCTTTCCCTAAGCTGAGTCCGAGTCGCACCCTGCCCTTTTTTGATTATCAGTTCTCGCCCGGCCTCAAGAGTGACAACAGTGAACGTTCCGCGCCTTCACCACCTGTCATCTTCAGCAACTCCACATCTGATTCCGTTTTCAGTCTTGATCAACAGCCCGTCGTAGCCCGAGTTTCTTACCATGTTCTACGCGAGGAGCGAGCGTTCCACACGGCTAGGAACCTCATCGCCACTGCCGACCCGGAGGGAGTGCGTAATGCCAAGCCTGTTGAGTTAGTTCGCCTCAGTCCACAACCTGGAGATCGTGGCCCCATTATTGCTGCTATTTATGAGCACCCCGGTACCAACTACCTGTTCGAAGCCCTCGATCTGGGCCCCGCGTTTTACTATGCTAGGAAGGTGGATGATAGGTTAGAGGCGTACCGCTGTCAGGACTTCCATCTTGATCCTCCCATGAGTCTGATGTACTTTCTGGACTTTGCCATTGGTGCCACCCAGTGTTTAGAGCTCTTACACCACCGTCACGGCGTGGTACACGGAGAGGTCAGACCCGATGCTTTCCATTATAACATAGAAAATGGCCAGGTCAAGCTGGTCTGTTTTGGTTCGGGCGTGCGGTCCTTCGAACATGGACTCACCAGCACGGGATGGTCCACTCTCTCCAAGGAGCTGGGAGCGAAGAATAAGCTCCTCTACATCAGCCCAGAACAGACGGGCCGCATGCCTGCCGAGCCGGATACGCGAACCGATATCTACTCGTTAGGTGTCTTATTCTGGATGCTTCTCACGCAACAGCCCGTCTTCACCGGCACCACGCCGCTCGACATCGTACAGTGTGTACTTGGTCGTCGGATACAGATGGTGTCGAACATCAGAAGCGATGTCCCAGAGGCTATTGGACGCATTATTCAGAAATGTACATCTAAGCATATTCCAGATCGGTACAATTCCATCAGTGGTCTCAAGTACGATCTTCAATCTGTTCAGAAATTGCTCGAAGTTGGTGATCAAGAGGCTTTGAGGAACTGGACAGTTGCTTCAAAGGATGTATCATCCTATTTCATGCTGCCCACCATCATGATGGGACGCGACAAGGAGAAGGCCCAAATCGTCAACATTATTGAACGAAGTTCGAAATCCCAAACTGTAGGCAAAAAATATAGCACCTCATCCTATGCAGATTCTGGCCGGGCTAGCGAGTTGCTAGAGAAAAACGACGCGTCCAGTGAGGGCGATCTCTCCGTCGAAGGGTGCAACATCATAAGTAGTTCCTTCGCTCAGACGACCTCTTCGAGTGGAAAGCTGCCCTTGCGTGACCCTCAACAGTCACCCAATGGGGCCAACTCCCGGACCGCCTCGGACGACACCTTATCTTCGAGCAAGTCGACTAAGTCAGGGCCGTCAGCGTATCGATCTTCAAAAGCGCGGGAACTCATCCCCTTTTTATCTGTTGAAACCAAGAGCACCACGGACAATGTCAGCGAACAACATATTACGACGAAACTATCTGCTACTGAAAGCTCAAATACACTCTCGAATCAATTAGCCTCATCGAAGTATCGAAGAAGGGGCCATTGTGAAATAATAACGGTCGAAGGAGCGGGTGGCCTCGGGAAAAGTTTCCTCGTCCAGCAGGTTCTCGTGGAAGCCAGGAGAAGCGGATATTGTGCGACGGCCAAGTTCGATACGGCCAGGCGCGTGGCATTCGCGCCCCTGTTGAAGCTGGTTTCATCCTTGTTTAGACAAGTATGGGGTGAGAGAAATACCGACACCACTCTTCATACAACTCTCAGGGATTATGTTCGCCCCATATGGCCGAGCCTTCATCAATTGCTGGGGCTGCCCGAGTTTCTCTTTGGTATCCCAGATCCTCATATCGCGAAGTCACTGTCACCTATACAAAATTCCTCGAGTGCGCGTACCACCCTCCTCTCGTCCAGGCGGCGAGGCTCATCGGGAAGTTCTCCAGCGAGTTCGCAGCCGCGCAGCCCCCATGTGACGTCGCAAAGCTCGCATGACTACGTGCGCATTGGCGCCTCCACAAAGACCATACGTTTTATGAATACTTTCTTGGATATTCTTCGGATATTTACGGCACATCACTTCATCTGCCTATGCCTGGATGACTTGCAGTTCGCCGACGACGAATCGTTGGAGTTAATCAGTCAAGTAATAGCTGCGAGGTTGAACATGGTGTTCATTATAACATACCGGCCCGATGAATTGCCTCAGGAGAAGCTACATAAAGTGCTTCATCCGGTGGAAACGGAAGGTGAGCTGTCGAAGTAGGGTTGATCCCACTAGCATGCTGACGTCTTATAGAACTCTCGAAAATCACCTCTTCCAAGATCACTCGGGTTGTGCTCTCGCCTTTGACTAAAGATGAGATTGTTCGATATGTCGGTTACACGCTCTGCCGTCCACCAGAGGATGTGGTCCCCCTAGCGCTCATTCTCCAGTCAAAAACTGCAGGAAATCCGTTCTACATGCGGGAGATGCTAAGTGCATGCTACCGTCAAAAGTGTATATGGTATGACTACCGTGAGAGCCGTTGGATGTACGATCTGGATCGACTTTTCGAAGAATTCAAAGGCGAGCACGGATATGATGTTATGGATAATGATTTCATTACTCGGCGGTTAAACGAACTGCCGCCGGCGTCGCGTTGTATATTGACGTGGGCAGCGCTCTTGGGCAGTTCGTTCTCTTTCGACTTCGTTTGCAAACTGATGAGCGGCGGATTTGGTCACGCCGATGACGATGAGGACTGCAAGGAAGTCCTGGGGCTCACGACCTATTCTAAACGAGAGGCTATTGCAGGCCTACAAGCTGCTGTAAACGCCTGCATCATTGTTCAGGGAGATGGGGACGACCGGTTTCGCTTTGCCCACGATAGATATGTTCAAGCCGCAGCGGTGAGTTTCCATATCATCAGTCTTCTGCTATTTGCGACCCCCTGTTCATCAAGCATTTGGACCCAAGGCCGTCAGTTTGGACTAACAGCATAGAATTTCCAGTCAATGAAGAAAAATAACGTACAGCATATGCATTTTGTCATCGCGCAGACCCTCATGGCGAACCCCAGCCCCGGAATGAAGGCAAGAAATAACACTGCTTCCCATATCTGCGAATCGGTCGACATTATCAAGCGGCGAGTCCAGTTTCGATTCCCCTTTCGTCAATGCCTCATGGAGTGCGCAGCGATAGCCGTTGAGAACGGCGCAAAGCCAACTGCCGTCAAGTTTTACCGCCGCGCCATATCACTCCTTCAAGCGGATCCCTGGACTCGAGGAAACGAAGACGTACATTATGATGAGACTCTACAGCTTCATCTCCGAGCTGCAGAGTGTTATGTTTACATGGGCAACCACCCAGCGGCCCAGGAGCTTACCAATGTTGTCGTCCAGCACGCTTCCACTGTCGATGATAAAGCCGCTGCCTGCCTATTGTACTCCCGCATTCAATTCCAAATCGGCGATGCTATTTTGGCGCTGAAAACCTTGAAGAAAAGTCTTACGGAACTCGAGGTGCCCTTTGATCCGCAACCGACATTTGAGAAATGCGACGATGCTTTCATGAAGCTATCAAAAAGGCTTGAGAAAATGGGCCGCAGCGAAACTCTTAATCCTTCGCATGGAAACAGGCCCCAGCGACTGATTTCTGGTCTTCTCCTTGCGGATGCTGTGCAAGCGGCGTGGTGGAGCGATACCCTGGAGTTCTACAACTTGGCGCTCGCGTTGATGAACATGCATCTCGCGGAGGGGCCGATACCCCAGTCCAGCATGGCGTTCTTGTACCTGAGCATGATAGCCGTTGCAAGATTCAACAAGTTAGAATTGGGGTTGGAACTTGGCTCCCAATGTTCGGCACTCCTCGACATTTACCGCGATCCTTCTTCCGTCGCTCGGGGATACATGCTCTACCTGACGTTTGTCTGTCATTTGAACACACCGCTTTATTTGCTGGTCGGTCTTTCCGAGCGAACCATCGACTATGCCGCGAGTGCTGGGGACCGATCGTCGGTCATCCTGAGCTTTGGTCTTTCCGTGCAACTGAAGCTCCTCGCGAGCACCAATGTCAGCGACCTCGAGTCCATATGCCAATACTGCTGCGAGGAGGTCCCTGGTTGGCAACACGACACTAGGGGCGGGACCTTACTGATATCAGTGAGGCAAGTGTGCCGGTCACTTCAAGGGAAGACGACTACAAGTGACCCGACGTGCGTTCTGACTGACGAGCAACATGATTCCATTGCTTACAAGCGTTGGCTCGAACATCATGCGAAAAATGGCGGCAGATCAATTCTGTTTTACGAGACGATAGAGATCATTCCTCTGTACCTCTATGGCCATCACGAAGCAGCGGTTGAGCTTGGGCGCCGATGTGTGAGCAAACTTGACATGGTATGGTCATCCCGCAATACTCGGGTTCTTCTGGCATTCTATGGGCTCGCAATAGCGACAACTGTGCTGGAAAAAATCAGAAATCCGCGGATGAGGAAGACCGATATGCGGAATGAGATTGAGAATACCATTGTCAAGGTCAAGGGGCTGAGCCAGAGAATCAAGGATTGGCAGTCAGTGTCCAACATCAACTACCTCGCATGGTCAAAGTATCTGGATGCCCAAATTGCTGAATTAAAGGGAGAGCACGGCTGTGCTGTTCAACTGTACGAGGCAGGTCTAGATCATGCCTCAGAGCATAACTACACGTTCGAAGAAGCCATTGGAAACTATTTGATGGGCGTCTTCTTCATCAGACAAACAGCAAGGCGATCAGCGACGGCTTTCCTGAAGGAGTCCGTATCGCTTTGGCGGCAATTGGGCGCGCTAGGCGTCGTCAAGGCCATTGAGGAGAATCACATGTTTCTCCTTCGCGACCCCAACCCAAATCCTCGAACCGTTGACGCGGCGGTCCAGACAGACTTTGCTGGTGATTCCGCTTCCGTTACCTACGCTGAGGACAGCGAAGATGTCCATCAAGTAGGGCAACCCCCTATTGAGGAGACAAAAGAAACTCGGATGGCGGCATGGCGTGGATCGACGACGCAGACCGAGCCAGGGGTTGGGCTCCCGGCCCTCGACATGATAGACCTGCACGCTATTCTGGTTTCATCACAGGTTATATCGTCTGTCTTGCGAATCCACGTTCTTCTCAAGACCATGTGCGACGTTATCTTGCAAACATGTGGTGGCTCAGTCACGCAGGCGGCCATTGTCGTCCAAGACGAGGAAGACAAGACAAATAACACTTGGTGTATTGCGGCTAGTGGTGATCCAGAAAGGGGTGCGACAGCGCATATGCCTGGACTACCACTCATTGGCACTTCTCTGGTGGCAGAGAACGTCGTTCTCTACTGCACCCGCTTTCGCGAAGTGGTCTTCACATCTGATCTTCTCACGGACGAGAGGTTTGGTAACGTGGCGGTCTCTTGGATTCAACGGAAGCCAATGAGCAAAGCTGTCGTTGCCATTCCGATTTGCCATGGTTCGAAGCCACTTCTTGGTGTTCTCTACCTCGAGGGCGAGCCTGGGTCATTTACAGACCGAATAATCACCGTTCTGCAGTTATTGGTTAATCAAATAGGCATCAGCTATTCGAACGCCCTTGCTATGAAGGACCTTGAGAAGGCGCTGGAAGAGAACGACGCCATGATCGTGATGCAGAAGAGAGCGCTCGCGCAAGCCAAAGCCGCTGAAGCGAAAGCCAAGGACGCGGAGTTCGAAGCCAAACGCAACGTCAAGATTGCAGAAGAGGCAGCGAAAGCCAAGAACATCTTCCTTGCGAACGTGTCTCACGAACTACGGACTCCGTTGAATGGTGTGATCGGCAACTCGGAACTCTTACGAGACAGTCAGCTCAACAAGGAGCAGTTAGATATGGCGGAGTCGATTCGCGTATCGGCCGATCTCCTACTCACCGTCATCAATGATATTCTGGACTTCTCCAAGATGGAAGCCGACAAGATGAAACTGTACATCATCGCCTTCAATCCTGAGGAGATGGTACGCGAAGTGGTTAGAGCCGTGTCGTACAGCAATCGGGAGAAGACGTCGAAGAAGAACGTGCAGATCATCCAGGACATCAACCTACCGCAGATGCTCATCTACGGCGACCCCATACGTCTTCATCAAGTTCTAGGAAACCTCATTAGCAACAGCCTGAAGTTTACAGAAGACGGATCCATTACGATCGGCGCCAAGGTCGACTCTGACGAGCCCGAGAAGGTCGAATTGACGTTCTGGGTGCGGGATAGCGGCATCGGCATACCTCCGAAACAACTCGAGAGGCTGTTCAAGCCATTTAGTCAGGCCGACGCGAGCACTGCCCGGAAGTACGGCGGTAGTGGACTTGGACTCAGCATTTGCAAGTCACTGATCGAGACCATGATGAAAGGACAGATTCGACTGGAAAGCCAAGAGAACAAGGGTACTACAGTCTGGTTCACGGTAACCTTCGACAAAGCCAAGCCAGAGGTATCGGCCGGCGAAGTTCCCAACATGAAAGCACAGTCGAAGCTGGTTGATCAGTCACAGACGAGACTTCATCCCGCAGCAGCGGCAGCGTTATCAGCACCAGCACTACCACTAGCGAGCGAGCTGACGCCGGCTCCATGCATGGATCTGACCAAGGTATCGAAGGAAGATTTGCGCATCTGTATCGCTGAGGACAACTACATCAATTCGCAGATAGCGATGAAGTACGCACACAAGCTTGGGTACACGCATGTGGATACGTATGAAAATGGTCTCAAAGCGGTGGAGGGTCTGCGGCAGAAAGCGAAAGAAGGGAGGCCGTACCATGTCATGCTCATGGATGTGCAGATGCCGATCCTCGATGGATATGAAGCCACTAAACTTCTACGCCGGGACCCCAGAGAAGAAGTCAGAAGCATATTGGTCATCGCCATGACAGCGTCGGCGATTCAGGGCGACCGAGAAAAGTGTTTGGCTGCCGGCATGAACGACTATCTGGCAAAGCCGGTGAAACAAGACTTACTCAAGCGGAAGCTCGACACGTACCTTACAGGGCAGCCATCGTCGCCGCCAAGTACAAATGCCAAGGATCGAGGATCCGACCAAGTCAGGAGTTGTGACTGGTAGAGCTTCGCCTGCGCTGGATCTGGTTACCTTGAATAGAACGGGACCCCATCCCACAGCTCACCGTTGCTTGTCTCTTTGCTAGGAGGTTGTCACCGCCACTCAGTTCATGATGAGAACAAACTGGGATTCCTAGCCATGGCTGTCTAGCGGTGTATCTATTGCCAGACGAACATGCTGTGTTAGGCCCTCCATCTTGGCACCTCACTCACCATGGACAGCTCAGCCCTGGACCTATATAATCGGTGGCGAGTCCAGATGATAACTTAATTGGGACTGATTCAGCTATTGGAGTCATGGTCAGGGTCAGGGTTCAGGGTCAGGATCGGTTGTTACCGCCCAAGCAAAAGTCTCAAATCGAGTGCTTTCAGCTCGCTGTTGGGTCTATCATATGAGAAGGGAGGGAGGCACTAGGAATCAACCACATCATACATTCACACTCCACTTGCTGAGCACGAAGCGCGAAGACAGAAACAGCGACATGTTTATGATGAGCCGGATAGTCAGAAAAGCCAAGACGTATTGAAACACACATACAAAGCAGGCGACCCGTGTTTGATTCACTCACACTGACCGTCCAAGTCGTGATGGGGCTGTTTTTCTTTTATTCTTTCTATTCACGTCGTAACAAATGGGGATTTGGCATTGGCATAGGCATTGGCATGGGCGGTAGGCCTTGGGGTGCCCCGTTCCGAATTTTAAGGGACATAGCGCCCCTTCCCTAGTTTTTCGCATTTTTGGAGATGGGCCGGAACGCGAAAAACGTGTTGTGTGTGTGTGGACTTGGGAATTATTTTTTTCTTGGGGACATGGACTATGAGAGTTTTTTTGGTGGTGGTTCGCGGGTGGCTTTTTTTGGATTTTGTATATGAAGTGATATGGATACATGAACAAATGGAACAGGCACACTACTGCGACTGGGTCTGGGTCTGGTTGTTTCCTGACAGACAATGGGATATAAATAGGAACGAAGTTATTACTACGAGATACACTTATTGTTAGGGAAGGATGGGAACGCCTCTATGGAGGAGTTGTCTTTCCGATCCCCCGCCCCTTTTTCACGCCCGCCTGCCTGCCCGACCCCCTATGAGCCTGTCTGTCTTGTTTTTACTGCATACATACATAGATCGGTCTGTATTTATAGAGAATTGTGTGAATGAAGAATAGTGATTTGTTTGATGTGTACGGATGTGTGTGTGAATGCTATGTCACGTGCATGGAGATGGGAGGACTTGGGTGAGAGAAGTTGGATGGGGAGATGGGGGATTGTTGAGAGGGGGTTATGGATTTCGTGCTCGAGGGCAGTTCTGGCTTTTATCGTGAAGGTATGAGTGAGATATATGCAGGTCTGTATCGTATGAAAACGTGGATAAGGAAGACTACGTACTCGTAGATTCAAACACTCTAGGTATCTAATACAGGAAAGCCATGTGCGTTCGTGAGTCATGGGCTGAAAGTTCTGGCTAAAGTAGATCGTTACCCATCTTTCCACCACCACTCCCTTTACTTGCCTAGCTTGTACGTGCCTAGCTCTCTACTACGCCCTATCTGATACTATCCCGTAGTAGGTACGGTCTGATACTACTTACTACGCCCTATCTGTGAACCGGTAAGATAGATAGATTCGTAGCTAGGTTGCCTATTTGGGTATATGATCCAAGAAAAGAGATGTGATGTGATGTGTCATTTTTCTTGTTGGCGGCCGCCGCTGGTTTCGAGTCAGGTTGTGTTCCCTCCCTCCCGTTCATCAACAGACGGGGATGCGTATGGAGGTTAGGTTGAAGCGGCTGGCTGGCTGGCTGGGACATGGATGGATACTACAGCCTAGATGATGGAGATGTAGATGTATCGTACATGAAGACGGAGATGTACTCGTAGACGCAGATGCAGATGGAGATGTAGACGAAAATGCAGATGGAGACGGAGATGTAGATACGACATGGATACAGGGACAAAAGGGAGGGAGGGGATGCTTGTTGATATGATATGTTTCATGTGCGGTTGTTTTGGAATTGGGTTCTTTTGTTGGACATCTACTACTACACACTCATTATCGTGGTTCTCCATGGTCTTTGCTTCGTTCAGGGCTGTGTTCTACTCGTAATCATCCAACATCCTCGACATTGAGGCGTCTACGGCTATTACATACATACCTACGTACCTCTCATGAAAGTGGAGGATGAGATAGTTCATACTGTACCCAGGCAGATATAAATCTCCGGCCCCTCAATCGAATCGACAGGTCAGATCTCATTCCCCGTTTTTGACAGCCAGCCATCTTGTCATTCTGTATGTTATGTATCGTATGTAGCTCATTACGCAGGATGATGATCTGGCGATCTTTCTTTCTTTCTTCCCTTCTCAGTACTGTATCGTACCAAGGCTGCCTAATGGGCTGATCTGGGAATCAGCTGATCGTTTACGAGCAAAAATAGGTAGGTACCTAGATAGTGTAAACGAGGAGATCGTTGACGAAGAGCCGCTTTGCAGAGGATCTCACTAGAGAGTAGCTGTACCTATCTGCCTACCGATTTCTCTTCCAGGCTGTACATACGTACCTAGTCTTGCCCAGCCCAGCCCAGCCCAGATCAGGAAGATCGACCAACGGTGGACTTTCAAACACCCCCATCGATCTCGCTGATCCTTGTTTTGGTTAGAGGATTGTTGTCGATCTGGGTTACGTATGTCTCGCAGACTAATTTGTGATTTCTGATACTTATACCTACCTTGTATCTCGATTGATGTACCGGTACTCCTTTCTTCCTCTGACTAGGTAGCTAGTATGAGTCGTCAAGGGCTTACACAATCACCTCACTGACGCGGCCAGATTGATTTCCGTAAACCGAAGATATCCGTTCTCTCTCTCCCGAGAATCACTTCCTACGATCCCTTTTCGAGCGAGACTACGTCCGTTTACGGATTCATCTGCCTTTCCTTACATACCTACCTGGCTATATCAGATCCGAGTTAAGCAGGAACCCCATCGAGTCTTAGTCTCAGCTCCATGTTTCCCATGTCCGGAACGGACATCTTACCTTCCTTGTTCTGTTCTTCCTTTCCCATCTGATCGGTGGCTTGGCCTGATAGGAAATCAGTTATTGTCCTCGAGCCGAGGCACGGGTAGATAGCGTCACATTTGCACGTACTAGTAAGCTGTTATTCTTTCCTTCCCTGATTTCGTAGCAGTTAACGCCTCACCCTCTCCACGTTGTTGAATGGTACAGATAGATGCATTTGGAGGTAAGAAGGGGAAAATAAAAGGATGTTCTATCACTGTATGAAACCGGTAGGGATATGTGTGGTTATTGTATCTGGTTTGGTATGATTGAGATCATCTCCGATCTCACGTCACTTGAACAAAGTGACCATCTATCTTCACCCACTCGTTCGATGCTCCGGTAGAGACGGCATTCAGAACTTGGTCGTTGGCTGAACGGACCTATAATAACAAGACTAATTAGTTGCACTGCGAAGTAGGTAACAGCCTCTTACTCCATGTAACGACAAGCAGGGGCATGAATCAGATCCGGGAGAAGCGTCTTCCCTTTTGGACTCTCCCCTCAACTTGCCTAGGCAATGCCTCCCGGCAAGACATCTGAAGAAGAAGTGAGAGGATCAAGTACCGAGATGTACACCGGGGAACGGTGCCAATTATGGAAGACGCTAACTAATGTAAAAGAACCTCACTCCTTACTGTATCGAGACAGACACCTAGCCTGTCTAGTCTAGTCTCGAAGCCGGGAGCGAGCCTGCCCGTTCCAGGGTAGCATCCAGATCCTCGGACCATCGACATGACAGGGAAGAGACTGATGCTACGGAACTTATGCCGCAGAATCTGAGGCTAGTCTGCCCCGTAGCATGTGTTCCGGATGCGAACCTCGTTCTCGATCCGGTTGCTTACATACCTATTCTCGGGGCACGTCGGTCTCCACCTGGACTGCGTCTCCCAAGGATGAGAATCTCCTTTCGGTAGGTTCTAAGAATCTAACGTCTTGATCCGGTATTAGCATCATGTAATATACCGCTACCTCGCGCCCTCGCGGCGCGAAATTGTTCCTGACTCCTCCTCTTGGGTCTTGATGGCGCTTCTCGATTTCTAATCCTCGTGGGATCGCTCTCATATACACTAGGCAGGCAACGGGTAGTACCTGTCTCCCTATTACCATATTCCGTCTTTACTCAGTACGAGTACTGTAAGCTGGTATACAATGATGAATAGCATCTAACGTGTGTCTGTTTGGCTGTAATGCGTGCCGGAGAGACGCCGAAGTCCAACCTGTGCGGAATTTGGAATGCCACTGCATGAGAGTAGTCGTGCTCGGGTCATTGTGCTGGAGGCCATGGAAAAGCGATGAGAAGTCTCGCTTTTGAATTACCGTAGACGTTGCCGATATGTTGAGCGGGATAATTAGACGGCACTAGTATTTCGTAGTACAGCCAGGATAAGGAGTCGAGCAGTTTGTTGTTAGTGGCTCAGGCTCAATAAGTGCTAAACATGTATTCCGTGCCCTTAGTCGAAAATCAGCTCTATGGGACTTGTGTACGGTGCCATGCATGACGTCCGCTGCTTGACCTGTTGTTTGCCCAGCTCCATAACGCGAACATGATCGCGAACATGAGATGAAACAAATTTGACAGGGTCTTGGTCTTCTCCAAGTTATAGAGTAGGTACTTGCCCGGTAGCTGTACGGGGAAGGGACATGGAAACGAAAAAGACAAGTGTCTCGAAACCCCGTGCAAGAACCGGATCAGTGATCACTGCGGAATAGGTTCACTCTGGGGCGGAAATGATTCCAGGATTGCATTCCTAAACCAAATGCCGGGCCCGGAGTGGCGCGGAGCCATGGAGAACGAACGAACGTACTTACTGACGCTACATACTTCGTAGAAAGGCGGTATTCCATATACGTATCCAGGACGTCCGAGGAGGTGTGTACTCGTCAGCAGTTGTCATCGAAGCCAAGGATGGGCTTCATGCGGAATATGGAAGGTAATATCGAAGTAATAACGATCACCGGTTCAGACTGATCCCATCATGGGACAGCTGAGACAGCTGTTTGGAGTAGTGTACGGAATATCGTCTTCCTACCTGACGCTACTCGTAGATAAGCGTAGCTCTGTGCCAACTTACAGACATCCACGTCGTCGTGAAGGTATTCTCACCGCCCATCGTAATAGACATCACGCGTCCCGGACCATGGAGACAGATTTGTTGAGCACTGACATCATCTCGCCAACTTGCCAGGGAGATGCCATCATCGTAGGTTAGTGTAAGTAGTCGTAGTAGGTATGCGAGCAGACATTGTTGCTTGCCATTCAATCACGTGGACTTTCATTTCCACTGCCGTGCGTCTCAGCCACCAAGGCGTCAAACCCATGCTTTTCGTTGGTTTGGCCGCTAGATATGACCGTTTGCGCGACTCTACCAGGTTCCCCTACCTAAACACTTCGCACTTTGTAGTCAATGCCAAATGGTAGGTGGTAAATAGGTGCTTGCCTGCCTAGCCTGCGCGTGGCCCAACGATGTGGCACGATCGACAAAATCTCCGCAACAGCCTATATCGGAATAGTCGAGAACGCGATAGAACTTTAGCCACAGACGCACCCTCATGTTCCTCGACGCTCGAGCTGATGAGGTTCCATGCAAGGACGGGGTACTGTGAGAAATTACACCCACAGGCACGCCCATCCAGTGTGATGCACCCCAACCAGTGGCAACGAACGAATCCTTTCCAGATTGAGAAGCTGTCGTCTCGAGTTTCCCTGGTTTCCTGGTACGTGGTGTACGGAGTAGGTAGCACACTGAGGAGGCCGAACCAGGTACCGGTAGTGAATGGAGCGGTTGTGAGGTCTAGCGTGTGCTTGCCAAGGACGAGTCAGGAGCACGAGTAAGTGGCCTGGTGCCATAGACTGTCGTGTACACTACACAAACGGATGTATCTGGTCTGTATCCTATCAGGAGACAACTTGACGTCCTAACAGATCTGTACAGATTCAGTCTAATCCGTACGGCCCCAGCCGCCATGATTCACGCGAGCAATGCACGCAAATGGTGTCGTGTAGTGTATGGATGCAAAGAGCATACTCGGACGCGATAAGGGCTGGGGCCCCTCGTCTGAAAGAAGCAAACGATTTGAAATGAAGGGAATCCCAGGCTGCCAAGCGTTCCCAATGCGTCCCGTGAGGCTTTTCAGTTACACAGGGGGGGCCTGCAAGAGAGCGAACAAGGCAGAGTTCTCTCCAGCCGCATAACGTTGTGCCTGGAAAACAAAAGGTGGGTGGGTAGGGCAACGATGCGGTATCATCTATGCTGCCAGTGACGATTTTCCTTGTATCTCTATGATGTGGGAGGCACTCGGCGACTGACCATGGCATGTCATCTAGTAGTAAAGTGAAGGGTGAGATGAGGCATCGGAAGTCCGTAGGCGAGCCATTATGCACTCCAACAATAGCACGAACACCAGCCGGCACGGAATAGGTAGTCGTCTTCAGGCTGACACTCTTCAATCTAGTAAAGTAGGTAGTCAGTGTAGAATGGCTGAAGCCGAGTTTCTCCGCGCTTAACGTTGCTGTGTCACATTCCGCACACAAGCCCGGACCTGGCCAGGGTGTGGATAGTAGCACGGTATGTGCCACCTAATGAGGTCGGGGTGGTGGCTGACGCGATGCAGCATCTCGTTAGTAGTTGGTTGGCATAGAGCGGCGTCTGTGTACACTACACACCAACGGCGTCCCTTGCGGAATATTTGGCGCTGTTATAGCAGCGTAGGCAAAGTACGAAGTATAGAGCGGCATCTCAGATCAACCGGACGAACGGTTGGGCTCTACCCAGTATAGAATACCATAAGCCGTCACGATGATACTCCATACTCTGCTATGCAGAATCTCATTTCTCTCGTTATGCCATGAGGAAGGCAGTTGAAGTCGGTCATTGAGACGTCGGCAGCCTCTCATTTGAGACTCCAGGGGACCGGAGCCAGGCAGATGTGAGGTCCCGAGACGGCATGATCGACTTCTGTAGTGTGAGAGATGGCAGATCTAGGTGCGAAGTAGGCAAGCACACTACGGAATAGTAGTACTCGTAGATGCGAGGATGGAGCATGTACTTCGTAGTGTAGGTACGGATGAATACCTCTGCAGGTAGGTATTCCGTATGTTGGCGTCGTTTCAGAACTGACCCGCTCGATTGGGTACTCACTATCCACGCGCAGGGATCAAGGGCGCCGACAAGGCAAGGATGTCTGGATGACCATCAGCCATAGGTATTACCTGGTGATTCCGTAGTCTAGTGTAGGTACGCGACGGTACATGTTGTGGCACGCTCCCTTCGACGTGATTGTGCCGGCCTCTTCAGCCAAGCAAGCAGCAGGATGAGGAGGAGGATGATGAGGAGAAGGTAAGTTGCGTGCAGTCGAATGCCTTCAAAATGGCTGGAAGAAACTCAATCATTCTTGTCTCGGATAAAACAGTAAATGGTGTATGGTCTTATGGATCTATGCATCTAGTAGTGTTATGCACTATAAGGGATGCAGTCGTGTAAGTGGAAGGGAGATCTCAAGCCCCTGGTGGCTTCCACTTCTGTCATCGACGCACGCAGTCCGAGTAGGCAGGCACGATGCAGAGTGATTTCCGTCTATGTGCCGGGTTACCCTTCGTAACTACCGAAAGTGCTCCGTTGTGACTGCCCATTCCGTACTTCGGTTCCGTCGAAGATAACGAGAACGGAGGATAATGTTCGGTACCTCAGAACTTCATGATATGGGGCATCCCACCTCAAATGCCTTGGCCCGTAAGCACAATACTACTGACCAGGTACCCGAGGTGTTTCAAACTACCCTACCTGCCAGGCATCAAGCGGGCAATGTTAACGTGAACCATCTTACGATATTCCTGAATGAAGAAGGGCGTATGGAGTATGTATCGGTCATGAGATTCATTCTATCCTGTTGCGTCGTTACTGATTTGCATCATTACATCATACGTTCTTGCCTCGAGAACAACTACCTCTCCGTACATACAGAACGGGTAGGTATCATGTAAGTGGGTAGCACCTAACCAACAATAACTAACAACTTGCCTAGACGTGAGAGCATGTGATAGGACTTAGCACACCATAGTATCTACATGGAGGCAGTTGACCGGCTGGAGCGCGTGAAACGAGTGTTCTTTTTGGATGGCAGTGCAACGCTCTTCAGCTCGACAGTTTCGTGTTTACTTTTCTGTCTCTATGACCGGGCATTCTGCAGATTTAGGTCAATGCGGATAGGGGTCAGCCAGGGAATCCCACTCAGTTGTGTTGAATTAGGTATCTAGTTCGCAGCAGTTATATTCTCGTGCGATCTCTATCCATGTCTCCCTGGCGATATTAGTCAACTTATAAGTTTCAAGTTCGGGCATGACGACACAAACCATGAGTAGGAAATTGTATCATGGCCACATGTAAATCGGTGTTAAGTCTCCAAAACCGGACTTTATGTCAACACGTAATTGCAACTAACATAGCCTTAACTCATGACAGAGAGACTACTATTACAAACGTCCATAATTGTTTTGTAAGAATAGAACCGGTCTCAGTCTCTACCAAAAGACACGTGCGTAACTCAGAAGATCGTCCTCTCTCTCAAGTTCTTATTGCTGAGTACGGGTGTCGTCTACAACACAAAGTCGTAACTGGTAAGCTGCATAATCTGCAGTTCACGGATTACATTTTCCGTACACACATAATAGCAAGTTCCATAACGATACAACCTCATTCTGCTGCTACTACTACCTTTCTAGGCGGATTACATATTCTCATAATCCGTACCTGCCCTACCCAGCAATACAAGTCTCAACATGACCAATGTAGGTACCCTGGGTTGAAGCGGAATCTATTATTAGCAAGATCCGGTAAGGACTAAGTAAGTACCTATTTACCTAGTGTCTTCCGTACATGTGTAAGTCGACAGGCACAATGCCTTAACTACGGAGGAACGACGTGCTCATGACGATGTATCGGCACGTACGGAATGTTCCTAGACAGGGACAGTCTTCAGATGATGGTGTAAGTGGTGATAGACTATGGTTAAGACCGTTGCGGAGTTACCTAGTGTGCGGATCTATGTACAAAGCAGGATAACCACGACCATGAGATGCACGTATCGGGGGACTTACACTGGTAAGACTCTGGAAACTACTCGTAGGCCCATCTTCCGCACGAAGCACGCTTCTTCATCCCATCTCGACGGTATACTCCGTGACCTGACACCTGTACTCCCGTCTCTACCTACCAACTCGTACGGATTAGAATCAACTCTCTCTATTTCCCCAGAAACGCCGCAATGTCACGTTGGAACTACTCTCACACATCGACTAAAGCCATGTAACGGGAATCGTTGCATCGTACCAAGGAACGCAGCTTATCTTCCAGTGCGCATCCATTGTGACATTCCTGCCGCAGTCCTTCATTCGAAACGCTAATTTTAACAATCCCAGCTCGTCCACATGGCTTGTTGAGAGGTCTAGTCGAATTGCCTATTCCGTAATCCGGTTCCGACCCGAGTCACACACGTCTCTAGGTAGTAACAAGCAGAGACACGCCCCTTACGTCCCATGGCCAGGACCAGTTGCATCGAGTTGCAATCAGCGTAAGCTAAGCTGGGCCAGCGTGGACGGCACTGCACTGGACTGGACCGTCACCGCGTCGCAGGTCTGATGATGACAATCACGGAGGAACTGCTGATGGCCGGGATTGGGCATTGGGCATTGAACAGTCAGGACTGGAATGCCCCAGATGGGAACGATCGGTCCCGACTCGTCCTCGAATCAATAATGCCAGGCCGGTACGGAATACAACGTGCTGTGAGTCTGCTGTTGCTGTCTATCCTTTCCGTACACACCCGTCCTCTGTGACAGGATGGCCTGGCCCATGATACCAATGACAGCACGAAGAAGGCAATGATTGACATGGCTGCACTACCCCATTTCTCACAGCTAACCCTACACTTACATACATAACGTACATACTCGTACATACATCATGCGCAGGCGCCAGCAAGAAGCACACTCCTGGCGTCCTGGTACTTTGTCGACTGCCGTGCCATATCGAGCTTACTCCGTTCCCCTTCTAATATCCGACCTGTCATAAAGGCACAGCACGCAGCATCGGGACGGAGATATGCCGTTGAGATGAAAAGGGAATCGGTAACTCCACTCAGGTACCCTCGCTCGCAGCCGTTCCGTGTCTATTCAGCATACACCCAGAGGCAGTGTGCTTATAAGTGAGCTATACGGATTGTTATCTAGTGGCAAACAACGAGAAACAACCAGATCATTCGTTCATTCGCATACCTGCTGGGTTCCTTACTACTTACCTGGGATGTATCCTGCGTAGAAAGATGGCATCATTCTGCTGAGAGCAGACTGGACGAGAGAGCACACCCCATCTACACACGCCCTGCCCTCATGCTGCTAGCTACTATGTAGCTGACAAGGTAACATCCAACGGTTACCAGGTGTTGTGTTGTAGGGCCAATGTAAGATGGCCAAGGTAATACCTACGACCGGTGAAGTGAAGTCTGGTCTGCTAGTGTACGGACACCACATCCTTACGTCGTAGACCCAGCCCTTCGAGCGTGCCTCACACATCCTTTGTGCTCCGGACAGGAGTAATGCCATCCTTCAGTACGAGTCCGTTCGTTACGTATTCCGCCGTCTCTTGCAAGCAATATCGCCTAAATGCCCTCAAGTCATGCATCACCAGCCGCCACAATTTATAGCTAACGCGCATGTCCACACTCTGCATATCGCTACGTTCTTCTTCGTTCGTGTGTGTAGGTCGACAGTATTACTCCGTACGTTCAGACAGGCTATTGTACGGTAACGACGTTGATCGAATGTAAGACAGCTCCTATACATATGTGGGCACCCACGGTGTGTTATGTCGGTTTCCCATACGGAAATAAGACTTGGGTATGGTCCTTGTATTCTTTCTGAACGTGCCTCTCTCTTTTACGACTCAGCCACTTCAACTCAGATTCCACCTCGTCTTGTTCGCGTGCCCGCGCTCGAGCACCCACCTGAGCTCTCCAGATGATCATCTCTATACCCAAATAGTTTTCTTTAACGGGGGCAGAATCTGGTCGTGTGCGGTCCCGGTAATCGTAGAAGTAGAGGTACGCAGTTCGACATCTCAAAAAGAAGTCGGTCACATTGTGATGCCGTTCACACTCATGATATCGAGGCGATACTCGGTCTCTCCTTCTGAGGCTCAACGAGTTGTGAAGATTAGAATTTTAGTAGAAAGATAGGAAACTCTGTCATTAATGATGACGGAATAGCTAACCTTCCTGTTATTCTTGCTCTTATCATCCATAATTGCATCTCCGTCCCTCTCGACACGCTAAGCAACTACCAAGTCATATTATGTAATAAAGCCCGGCATTTTTTTGAAGCGAAAGCCAGAAGAGAAAATGCTCGCCTGTCCCGTCCGCGACTCCACCCCGACTTGACTGTGCTCTGCTTGGGTATATTACTCGAGCAAGCTTCTCTTGCACATCACAATTGCCTATTACAGTAGGTATGCTACTCACTCGCACACGACGATGCACTACAGGCGTCGCTTCATCAGTCTTACCTATTCTATTCGCAAGCCCCCTTCTTCGCCTTCGCCCCCACCCTTCCGGCTCCCGTAGTGTACGGAGTAGTACCTCTACCTAGATGATTCGCCGCGTCTCTAAGAGGCATGCAACGCGCGAGTCCTTCAATGTTGCCAGCACCCATTGAGGGATCGACCTGGCACCCAGGCATCCCCCGTCATCGAGTCTTGCATCTTCCGTGACTCCCAGCCTTCGACACTGGACGGGTCAGGGTGGAACCCCCCGTCTTTCCTAAGAGAACGGGGCATGGAGCCATGGAGCGGAAAAGAAGCAAGACTTTGACAAGAGTCAAGAGTGACCTCAGACACGCCAAACCATGTTACCCACTCACACACACCCTGGCGCCAACCCCGGATCCCTGGCGGGACAGCGCCAGCATGGGAGGTCAGGGATACATAGCGTAGATCAACATCGCCCTGGTCCTCGATACCTTAACTAGAACCGTGCCGCAGCCTTGTTGCAGGGGTGGGGGGGACAGGAGCGATTCCCTCTCCGGCACATCTTGCCTACAGCAGACACCGTCAAGCCACACTCGTGGTGTCTCTCTCTCCTCTTCTTCTTCTACTCTTCGACACAGCATGTTGGCTATTCATAGCGGTTGTACGAAGTAGTGCAGCATAGGTAGGCGTCCTTCTCATCCGTTGTTGTCATCGCTGATTTGTGAATCTTGTCTTTTCCTTTCTCTTTTTCTTCTTCTTCCTCTTACTCTCATTACACGCAGAGGAGTTGATGCTATACTGGCACTCGACGTCGCCTGTGTCTTCACTCAGTGAGTGAGTGAGCGCGTGCGTGAGCGATCGAGGTGAGTGATCGAGTGCACTGCCTCTCCTAGCCGCCAAGCAAGTGTTGTCCTCCACCCGGGACCCATCTCACGAACTTGCATGTCTCACGCGCTCGTCCCAACAACACGACTCGCACGTCTTCCTCCTCCGTTGCTACCCACACTACTACCTACTGATCGCCAAATTGGTTGCTGCGGCTCTACACTAGTGGCAGCTCGTCGCCGGCTGCTCTGCTTCCAATCAAGCCTAGGTAGGCGTCAACTACTCCACATTGTCTATTCGAGAACATCTCTCCCCCCTGTTAGCACTCTGGACATTGCCTAAATCGGCTGGCAGAGTAACAGGATCTACATCCAGTAGGGAGGTTCCATCTGCCGTGCCGTGCTCTTCCAAGATCTACCCAGTGCTGTATTTCGCTTGCCCTTCCGGAAAAGCAACACAACCAGACAACCACAGCCAGACCAGCCTACCTCTCCATCTACCCACTCCGTACTCCGTGCTTGTCTACACACCTGTTTACCTGCTACCCTCTACCCTCTACCTGCTACCTGCTACTGTACATCATCTACACGTCCACGTACGGAATACATACACGCACGCACACGTACCCACACCTACGCTAACACCACAACGTCCGTATTCCCTTCCATTCAAGCAAGTGTTTTGACGGAGGGGCCCCTCGACCAGTGCCGCACCAACGCCTTGCCAGGTTAGGACGCCCAGATGCCACCCAAGCGAATCCCCATCACGGCATTGCCCATCAGCTAATGCTTCTTTGAAATTAGTTTACTTGTGCCCATGCGTGTGGCACCGACTTCCAGATGAGGCTGGTCGTAGCGACCCAACTATATCATAAGCCCCGGCTGCTTCCTTATTACTACTAAGCTGGCCGTCCTCTCCAGCTTTCTTATGCAAAGGTTGTTTTGCCGCTGCTAGGTATCTCACGTGCTTCCCTGCCATCTACTATCATACCTACCTATCTACTCGTACCGTTGTCCCATAGTCGGCATGACCACCATGTCACCTTAAACAAACCTCTCACTTCTTCTTCTGTTGCTTGTTGCTTGTTCCCGAGATAATGCTCACTATGAACCAGCCCATTCCTTACGGCTACCGGCCAGTCCATGACTTACCGACACCACCTCGATCCTCGCCCCCCTTGACAATTTTGGATACTTCTCAAAAGGCATCTCAGCAACATCAGCAGCTGCAAAGCCCACCCTCTAAGCTCATGTCGGCGCCTCACCGTGGCCTGCCTTTACCGGCGGCCATGACACTAGCTCAACCGCCGCCAGCACACGGCCCGCCTCATGCACCTGGCTCAAGCTCGGTTATGCAGGGTCAGGCGCCGCCAGCAGCGGCTCCGCATAGCCAGAGCCTCGGGCCGTTACCTCCGCCGCCTCAATGGCAAGGCTCCGAGGACTCGATGAGAAACTGGCTTCTGGCTAAAGCCGAGGAGGAAAGGCGAAGGCAAGAAGAGGAAAGGACGCGACAAGAATCATTGCGCTTGGAGCAGAGGAGAATCGAGCATGATATCCTTAGAACATCGCTTGAGCATGGCGTCCCGCCTCCCATGATACCCGTGGTCTTTGCAGGCATGGCCGGCGGTAATCTATCCCAGGTTGCTCTGGAATGGGTCCAGCAGTACATACCATTACCACCGCAACTACATCACGGCCCTCATCAGTCAAGCCAGAGACCGATGTCTCCGGATCACAGACGGGATTCTCAACCATACGGTTCATACGGAAGTTCTGCCGGTGTTCCGCCGACTCCGGGACCTGGGAGCGGGACACAAGCAGGATTTGTTCCTTATCAAGGGCCGGGCTCCCCGACACGGACCAGAGCGCACACGATCGGCCTCGGCAGTACGGTCGGACGACCTTTAGGAGGCTTGGGTAGCTCGGCACTACCACGATTAAGCACAGGCGACAGCAGCTCTGGGCAATCTCAATCATCTCACTCCACTGCGCCACAGCAGCAACAGCAACAACCACATCAAGGAGCTGCATCGCAACAGGAACCGCCGTCGACGTCGATTTACTTCCACCACTGGCAGCCACCAACGTCGCTCGCAGGGGTAGGCCAGCAGGCAGCAACGTCCGGTTCGTCCAAGTCCAAAAACAGCAAATAAGAGACTTGTCTGGCTAATGCTGCTCTTGGTTACAATTGTTAGATTCCCCAAAGAAAAGAAAGGCAACCGGAATACATCAGGCAGCTCCTGCGCCGAGCCATCGGTGGTCCAATTCTCCCAATTCGAGTTTCAGTCAGCAAGCTAGCACGTCTGCGCATGCGAGCGCACCACGAGGCCGCGGGCGAGGCCATTCGCGACAGAGGAGCGACCTTTCAGCATACCGCTCGACAGCAGCGGGACGGAGCCGGCTGGGGTCGTTTGGGGCACACGGAGAAAGCACCCTGGGTACGGGAAACTCGGTCTTAGGCAGTTCGGGAGAAACGGCGTTGGTCACATCACAACAACAGCCATCGACACGAGGCAGTCACTCGGTCTCATCGCTCTTGTCAGACCGCCCACCTTCGTCACGATATGTTCCAGATTCTCGGCCTTCAGGGCATCCGTTAGAGAGCGGACAGCGGTCACGAGCGGCTTCCGAAGACAGAGGACGCAGAGCAACATAAAACACGCCAGATAGGGGCAATAAACCTCTCTTGGCCGGTCAAATCTTCGCAAATTTCTTATGCCAATAGATGGACCATTTGAATTATCAAAACACGCGGCGATTAGCCATTTCGAAGAGATGGCAACTACATACACGACTTTATGACAGTGCACAGCAGGTCAGGAACTGGCTGTCGATGATCAAACAGTGCTAGCTGGATTACTTCGACGAAGATGCCCCCCTTCATAACCTCCAGTTCGCACCCATTCTGGCGATTCGGCCTCCCTTGTATTACGTTTATCTTTCGGGGTCTGTCTGCACCCATTCACATACCCAAGATTATGAGATCTTCCGGGTGCTTGGTGGTTCTTGTCAGCGGCCTAGCATTGCATGTACTTGTACTCAATAAAAGAATAGTTCCGAAGTGGGTAGGGATCGTCGACTGTATATACACACACTGGGCACTACCGTACACGTATCGTTTCTTTCTGTGTGTTTCCAAAGACCAAGAAAAGTTCCAATGGGTGAAGAAGATACTCAACTATCCCAGACGTCATCGCCCGTCCTCTCCAGTGTTGCATATGTATGCGGTCGGTATGTACTCGTACTAGCATCGAAAGGAACAGAAATCGCGGACGGGATCCTCCCCTACATGAGAGAGGACCTTTTTCGTTCTCCCATTGGTCGTCTCCGCATGCCCATCGAAACTCCGGGATATGATTTGTCAGATTCTACATACATAATCCATCACCGTTTTTTCTGCGATCCCGGCTGATGGGAGATCTCTATCCCAATGCAAAATTTCCTTGGCGCAACCGCAGCTACGATACTCCAATCCCGACTTGCTTACGGGTAGGGCTATGTTAGCTGTCTGCACACGCCCCTCTTTCCCTCTGCTACCTACCCTCCCCGGTGAGGGAATCCGGTTACGATTGGTCGATCTGGGTTGGAGGTGAGGATGTACTGAGGAGTAGCTGGATGTAGCCAGAATACTTCCCCCGCATTTCAGGATGGATGTGGTAGGAGATGGGGAGGAGGAGGGTACCGGGTTTTGAGGGGGTTGATATACCCGATCTAGAAGATTGCGCGAGCTACCGTACTTGGGTATCTTGTCTCTTCTCTCGCTCTCTTACTTGTGAAATATTAGTGCCTACGAAGAAGACTCAAGAGCAGAGGACTAAGTCACGTTGCATTGGGGGCGACTGATCAACGAACAATAGCTACAACAATCGATGGGAGTTACCTACCTACCTGTTACCACCACCACCATCCAGCAACAGTCCAGGTACCGTATGTATCATCGAGACGAAAAAGGTCTTGGCGTGCTGCATGGATGGATGGATGGATGGGGTGTACAGCTACAAATTCCCCAAGTATCGTAGCATTGATCGGCTAAACCTCTCATCCGCGCGCCAGGCGGATGCATCACGCGTCTGGGGTTGTCAAGTCACAGTACGTACATTCCTAACTCTTTCTGCGATGCGGTAACATATCGATCGGTGGCGAAATGATCAGATGAAGGAACGCGGAGTATGAGTTGAAGAAAAAGGGTTTTCCTCGGAAGGAGCCGAGCTGTAATGCTGCAGAGCGAAAGGAATGAAGGGAGACTACGAGTACGCTGACCGAAGTTGCGGAGACAGAAAAGGCAGACGAAAATGGATGGGATGGTTGCTTACTGGATCGTAGACGCGTGGATACTTTCTCTTCTTTTTCCCTTCTTCTTCCCTACTTGTACGGAATATGTACGAGTACAAGTACAATTAGGACAGGTAGGGAATGGAAAGAAGAGGTCGGTGGACCTGAACGGTAGATTAGTGCGATAGGTCATATCCTGTGCAAGCCACTGACATCTTACCTACCTCTCATACATTCACGTACATACTGCCATCAGTTTCGTACTGTGTTGGGATTTCCTAGATAGGGAGTTGACTTGCCACAACTCGTGCTGTTCGTTCACGACACGACCTCATGTGAGGAACAGAGGTGCGATTTGGCCATGATTCTGTTCGCTGGACGGGCACCGTGTGACGCCTGGCGTTACCTGTTACCTAGGTAGTACTTCCTTATGTCTACTGTCTACGAGTATGTCTAGGTGTTTGCTTTTGCCCTTTCTAGACTTTTTCTTCCTGTGGCGGGCATGGAACAATGCATCCATTCATCCAGGCTTGACCCCTTTTCTCCGGGAATCTTCGAGATGTTACTACTACTACTCCTAGTTCACAATGTAGTATGAGGTAAGAGACGAAGCCGCCACGATGTATGCGCAGTGCGCTAGAGAAAGTTGCAGCGTAGGTAGACCGCCGTATGAGGCATGTACCGATACAAGTCTTGGCTAGAATACAGAGAGAGGTACGGAGGATACAAAAAGAACACCTCGTTTTTCTTTTTCGAAAACGCCCACATGCATGATGACCGGCATCCCGCCTCATGCTCTAGATACATACTCGTAGGTACATACGATAGATAAAAAAGCCCAGCTTACCCCGGGTTGTTTCGTCTCTCTCTCTCTTTCTGGAGTGGTGTGTGCGTGGTGGGTGTTTCGAAGCCGTTTTATTTTGCTTTTCCCCGTTCAATACCCTGTAGCCTACGCTAGAATTACTATATGTAGAAAGAGAGTGGCAGGACAGGACAGGGGGAAGTACGTGAGTGAGGAGAAAGATGAGGTACGTGAGGAGGAGAAGTCGCGGATCGACGCGTCTCGCATGCAGAGATGGCGGGTTGGGTTATTTTTAGCTGGGACGGGTTTGTTTTTCTGATCCTGTCTTTCTAGTATGTATACCGAAGAGGTCAAGCTGTAAACATAGGTAGGTTGTCAGGTCTGGAGTCAGCTGTTACGCACTATGGAGTCGGTCAGAGCTACGCCGAACTCATGCCACAGTAGCAGATATCTAGCTGCATCTGGGGTCACTGGCGGTATGCTCTCTTCTCTAGACAACCTTGTCAACTGACCATGTATACTTGAATGGGACCGTATAAGTGCTAGGAGTGAGGTACGTAGACTGTAGCCAGGCGGACAACTTCTACAGACACGGCTCGCAGCTTACGCCGAGACGCCTGTTTTCTCTTTTAAGTCATGCGTGGACGATCTGGATACAAACGACATGCGTCTCTGTGACTGGGTTGCGGTCCATGGTTCTGTCTGGGCGTTTCAGCATCCAGCCGGGGAACGCAGCCATTTCTGGTATCGGGTCCGATGATGGGAACCGGTCTTTCTTTCTCTCGTGCTGGCGATACGATACGTCGACTACCGGTGTCGATCAGAACTGGGGTTTGGTATGGTTGATCGACGTCGTGTCTGTGTCTGTGCTTGTGTTCTGTCTTCCTATGAGTGAGCGACGGCACGTTGTATCGCACGGCAGAACCGGTGATGGGTACCAAGATGTGCAAGCGGTGGAATGTTTGGTTGCTGCGACTGGATTGATTCACATTGCATGACAGTACATGACAGATTACAGTACACTGGCATCTGCATGTGAGAGTCACGGCGGCTGCGAGCAGCAGCAGCAGCAGCGCTCTGCTGTTTCTCTTGGCTTGGCTGGCTGGTACCTACAGGCTACGGCAACGAGTCACGACACGAGACTCAACTGCCTCGACTGCTACAACGACAAGCACAATCGCAGGTTACATCATCTCACATGTACTGCGTCCTGCCTCGGCCGTGTCTTGGACGACTGAGGATTGATTTCCCTTGGATGGATGGCTGTTTCTTGCCGTGCTGCTGTGTCTTGGTCCATCTCTCGCTCGCCCCCCTTTTTTTCTTTCTTTGTGCTCGCCCACCTGCGATGGGTGCCTGGATCGATCGATACAGCGATGCGTTGTCGCATTTCCTGTCTCTGACGCTTACCTGCCTACCTTACCACCTACCAGGTAACCAACCCAACGCACCATCTGCCCCCTTTCTCGACACGAGCGCGTCATGGGTGAAACCGCTCCCCTCTCCGCGGATGTGCGAGAAGGTTAGGTAGAATCCGCCTGCTGCTGCTCCCATAGGACAACGTCCCATCCACAGTTAGGCCGATATCGTACAGGGCTCACACTGGCACTGGCGTCCTCGCTCCCGCCCGGGTTTCACTTAACCTATAAGTACGCGATCATGGTTACGCGTTGCTGGTTCCTGTCGATCGAGCTCGTTAAGCTTACTTTTATCCCTCAATTGAGGCGAAAGTGCTCGATCTCGACCACCGTCGATCTCTGGCTGTCGGTAATTCATTCTCGCGATCTGGACTCCCGGCTCCACGGTATCCCATAGTATATTTTTCATTCAACAAGTGAGATTGATTGATTTTAGATCCGCGTGGCGCTACTATGTCTGATCCCCTTTTATTGGTTAAGTGATATGGGCTCTGGTCTCTCCCCCAGACCTCTGGTGCCAATCGCCACTATCAAATCTCGCTGTCTCGTGCAGTGAGCCCCTCGTTGACTGGCCATGGTCTGCGAGGTGCAATAAAAGCATGGATCAAGCCTGTCCGTAGCGTCGTAGTGAAGAGTTAGGCTTGAAGATGGAATTGAATGTTAGGCCGTGGTGAATTGATAGGCGTACTTTTTTCGCCGTCAGACGAGAAAACAAGATGAGAAGAGAGAGAGAAGAAAGAAAGATTTGAAATAATAAGGCCGAGTCCATCGATTGGGTCTACAGCGAGCAGGATGTCAGATTGATTAAGAGCAGCCCCTTATTGGCTCGCTAGATGGCGAACGCGAGTATTACATATCAACAACAATATTTCAAGTCCTGCGCGTGCGGTGAAATTTGGCCGAGAAGAAAAGATGCACACTGACTGGGTTTCTCCGGAAATTTCATATTGTGACCATGCTTGACACGCCCCGGTTTCGATCTAGCAGACGGTTCAATATCTTCACTTTTGTGGTTCGAACAGCGAAGTCCCCATACGGAGCCGAAGCCATGCTCCCCCGACTGCCAGCAAGTCCCGGTTCTGACATCGTGCAAGTGAGGGGAGGGAAGGACTGTACCGAGTGGCTTCGAGCAGCTGCGAACTGCTGGAGTAAGTAATAGAACTGTGAGATGATGAGATTATCGATTTGATATTCTCAAGTCCCCGTAAGATTAGCAGCACTCCTGACTTCTCACCTTGTTCCTTTTAGAGAGGAAGCCGGAGCCGAACATGCTGGGTTTCGTATTGGTGTAGTAGACGCGATGTTATCTTCGCCGAAGGAACCAGTCGAGAGCATCGCTTGACCGTCAACAGGGGTTCAACGTATAAAACGTCGACTCAATTACTTACGGAGAGTGTTACTGACCAGGCGTATCAATCCTCTTATCAAAGTCCTCGGACTTACACAAACCGCCGAGTCCATAAGCAGTCTTACTCCCAGATGCCGACATATCCACGAACACATCCTATAGGCCTACACCATGTGATCTAAACCCTCAACGCCACAAGTCGCACGCGTCGTTCTGCCATGAGGGATCTGACCACCCTCGCGAACTCCCTCGGCTCCGACACGACGGACCTCGGAGGTTCCGGTCCGACAGCTCGCGTCGTTCTTTGATGCTCTCGTACGTTATCAGGGTTTGTCTTAGTCGATATCTTGACACACTGATATACGTAACGAAGGCTGAGTCAGGCAGAACAGAACTTTTCTGCTGACGTGTGAGGTTGATAAAGTGCTGTATATGTGTGCTACGATGAGTTCTTTGGCGGTGGCAGTATATTATCTTCGGGCTTTGGATCTACGTAAGCCTTAACGATCACTTACCAATGTGTATCATTGCGACCTTGGCAACGGTCAACGGTACAACTGATCATTCTGAGATGATATTGTAGATTGAACGGTGTTGCGACCGCAGGCTGATATTGGTTCGTAGTTGGAGATCTTCAGCTCGCAAGCCCCTTTTCGATCACGAGAGAACCGCTTGTACGTCATAATATATTAATCACCCCCAGAGCTGTCCGAATGAGACTCGGGGCTGTCCTCGTACTTTTGACAGTAGTCTGACAACGGGGTGGTGACGGCTAGGCAGTCATGTTGTGAGGTCCGCATTGTGCGCTCGTCCAGCAAACTCCTAGAGCGTGGTTCGCCGAGAGCGATCGCATGTCCGAGATACAGAGGGACGATATTGCATTCTTAAGTAGTCCATCAAGTCCCTGGTTAGAGTCGGGGGTTGTCTAGAATATAGCAGAATCGAGTCAATTAATTACTCAATGGCTTCACCATGAACTGGTTCAAAATAACCATCGACTTCGTGCTAAAGGTCACCCAGCTAGACCTCCCCAGCGCCCTTAGCTACGATGTCCCACAGAAACCCCTAACGCCTCCCCCCAAGCAGCGCCCTATCGCCCCTAATGCCTTCACTCCGTCTATTGTCTGTGAATACCCTGAGTTGCAGGCCAAGGGTTGGGAAATCTGTAATAGTGAGGACTCTAGGGACTGTTGGATTAGGGATCCGAGCGAGTCACAGCCTATCTTTTCGCAGTTTGATGTAAAGACGAATTGTAAGGGGTTGTTTCGTTTTGAAGGATTGCGCTGATATGGTGATAGATGAGACGGATATGCCTAAGGGGGTTGAGCGAGAGGTATAATATCTTCTTGATTTCATCTTTTCCGTCTGAGTATCCTAACGATATCACAGTACTGGATCGAAATAACCGAGAACCCCGACGTAAGTGACCCCTAACACACCCATCCCTCCGCATCCTAACAAACCCAGGTATCACCAGACGGCTACCCAAAGACAAAAGGCAAATACATCAACGGGACGTACCCCGGCCCCCTACTCGAGGCCTGCTGGGGCGACCAGATCATCGTCCACGTCACGAATCGTCTATCAGACAACGGGACCACCATCCACTGGCATGGCATGAGACAATTCGGCTCAAACGAGATGGACGGCGTGAATGGGGTAACGCAATGTCCTATCGCGCCGCAGGACTCGTTTACGTATAACTTTACGGCGGCGCAGTATGGACATAGTTGGTATCATAGCCACTATTCGCTTCAGGTACGTGGGAAAGGTTGTTGATTGCTGTTATGAGTGCTGACCTCGAGAAGTACCCAGATGGCGTCGCTGCACCCCTCGTCATCTACGGTCCGAGCAGTGCTAACTGGCAGGTCGATCTCGGACCCGTATTGATCGCGGACTGGGTCCATGATACGGCCTTCCTCGCGTATGAGAGCGAGATGAGAGGCGTTGCGCCGCTGAGCGATAGTATTGTGGTAAATGGCCACGGACACTTCAACGGCACAGGTTCATACTACGAGACTGTAGTGACGCCGGGGAAGACGCATCTGTTGAAACTGATTAACGGCGGTGTTGGCACGAGTTTTGTGTTTTCTATTGATGGGCATAACTTGACTGTTATTGCTAATGATTTGGTTCCTGTTGAGCCGTTTTCTGTCGAGTCGTTGGTCATTGGCATCGGTAAGGAGCATCATTCCAGTTTATTGACTGGCTAACTTCATCTTCACGTCTACAGGTCAACGGTACGATATCATCGTCGAAGCCAACCAGCCTATCCAGGACTACTGGATTCGCACCGTTCCGGCTACCGGATGTAGTGGGTTCTCGACTGATGATCCACCTGATAGTCGGACGGGAATACTTCGATATGATGGCAGCAGCACTGCGTTTCCGACTACTGAAAGACAGGTGAACTTGGACGATAACTGTCAGGATATCTCGCCGACGCTTCTCAACCCGATAGTACCTTGGCTTGTTGATGGTAAGTATAGAATGCATCTCTGGTTACCCGTTCATGCTAACCTGCTGGCAGTAAGTCAATTCTTCAAACTCAGGGGCACAAAAAGATACCACCCGCATAACATTAACACCACCCAGTTCCACCCGCAAAACAACATCCCAAACTCCACCTTCCACATCGAACTGCAAAACGAAACCGACCTCTCCCTCGGCCCACCCAACTTCCCCTACGCGCATTGGTTCCTAGCCGATCAGCCGCTCTGGATCGACTTCGCCAAGCCGACGATCCTCAACATAGACGCGTCGATCACGAACCCCAATTACACCATCATCCCCGGTGAGTTCTTTCCCAAACCAGACAACCTCACCTCCTTGATACCTAACAACAACAGAAAACTTCACCAAGGGCTACATCTACCTCATCATCGACGCAAGCCATTCCATTCCCGCGTACGTCCCTTCCCTCCCTTCCCTTCCTGTCCCCCTCCCTTCCCTCACCCACCTACTCACTTACCTAGAACCCACCCCATCCACCTCCACGGCAGCGACTTCGTCCTCCTGGCACAAAGCTCAACGCCCTGGGACATAACAACCAGTCCATCTCTCTTCAACTACGCGAACCCGCCGCGTCGCGACACAGCCCTCCTCCCACAAACCGGCTTCCTCGCGCTCGCCTTCCGTCCCGATAACCCGGGCGTCTGGCTCCTGCACTGCCATATCGCCTGGCATGCCAGTTCGGGTCTAGCGCTGCAGATCCTCGTGCGGCCGCGCGATATGAGCGGTGATCAGCTGCAAGAGACGAGGCGTGTTTGTGAGGAGTGGGAGGGTGCGGGTTTGGCTGGGTTGCAGGTTGAGTCTGGGATTTGATACATGTGTGGGGGAGGATATGTGAGCTGTAAATAGAATGAGGGAGGTTACGTATGGACCTACCGTCTTCGTATGTCGATGTGCTTTAAAATCACGCAATGCTACAGTGTCCGGATTCCTACCGGTTAGTAGCAAAGTAGTAGTCTGTCTGGGGAGGGTATGTAAAAAAAATTTCATCATTCCGCTTTTTTTTTCTCTACCTACCTAAACTTTTTTAACTATTACGGAATTAAATTTCAAGGGTCATTATATCGTTTTGCCGAATTCCCGTTCCGTTTTCCCAAAGCAGCCCTCGCTCGCTCGCTCGCTTGCTCGTCTCAATGCCAAAGATGACGGATTGAATCAAGGCTGAAGTCGAAAAAAATATATATACAATGTCCAAGCCTTGAATCCAAATACCCTCATCTAGAGGGCTGCTTCGTTCGTGTCCGAGTCGGCTGGTATCTCATGTTCATTCTGTAGTTTTGTAAATTTTGGGTTGTTATTTCTTCTCCTGAGTCATGTGACTTGGAGAAGTTGGCGATGCGCCACGTTTAGACAGATTCTTCCTTCTTCCGGGCCAGAGCGTCGGAATCATCGGTTTCGCTCTGCTTTTTTGCGGCCTGCTCGGCCTTCCGTTGCATCTCGAGTTTTCTCTCCTTCAGGGCGATACAGAATGCGGAACCAGCCCGAAGTGTCTCGCCCTTCCACATGAAAAGGTAAGGAATGCCACTGAGGAGTAGACTGAGGCCACCAAGGAGACCCAGGGCGCCGCTTATACCGAGACGGGTGAACAGGGGCGTGGTAGCGAGAGGTAGGACGACGGCGAGAAGAGATCGAGCAGAGCTGGCAGCAGCAGCGGCGCTCGCGGCGAAGATTTCGTAGGCGTCGGTGAGGTAGTTGAGCATTCCGATGAAGATAAGCTGGAAACCAATGCCGAAGCAGATACCCGATAGCGAGGGGACGATGAAGTGGACGGAGAGCTTCGATGAGAAACCGAGCCAGAATAATGAAATCGCAAAGACCGTTCCTCCAATCGCGGCGAGGGGTACACGGCGAAACTCCTCTTGCTTGGTCCACGAGCGGTTTTCTTGTTGAGCTTTTCGGAGGAAGCTGTCCCAGACGAAGAAGATACATAATGCGGCGAAAGCACCGCCGAGGATGGGGAGGAACAATAGTCCAGTCACACCGGGTGACAATCCGTAAAGCTCCTGGAAGATGATGGGGAATGCATCAAAGGCCATATAGAAGATCTAATTTCAATTCCTGAAGTCAGCAAAATTCATATATGACAAGTGAGAGTGTAAACGAGGGTGGGTATTTTCACAGCGACTTTAGAGAAACAGGGCTGGTGGTCCAACTAAAAGATGAATGGGAACGTACCGCGTAAACGAGGGCAAGGTACATAGATGTGGCCATCACAATCAGCTCTGTTGCAATCATGCGGATAGGCCGTGTCAAAACTCTGGTCACAACCTGCATGGTATCCTGTTGCTCCAGTTCGAAGGACGCGTAGACCTGAGCGGTTGGGTCTGCTTTGCGGATTTTGCGGGCGCGTTGGGTCAAAAGAATCGGTGCGTACGTCTCCGGCAACCAGAATACAACCGGAATCAGGGTCGCGCCAGCGTAGATAAGAGCAATCCAGAACGCCCAGCGCCAGCCAATGGTGGTGCCACAGTATCCGGATATAATAGGTGCGAGTAGCGGTCCACCTTGGGTCGTCTTGGGAACGATTAGTTAGACGAAATGAAGCTTCATTCAGTCCACGAATTGGGGCACTTACAACCATGAAGTACGAGATGGCACGTCCTCTTTTGACATGATCATCACTGTGAAAAAATCAGGGGTTAGCAATGGAAGCTTGATAAGAGTGAGTGGTTCTTCGGAGAGAGACAGGAGAACAGAACAGTTGCTGGTCGGTGCAATTTTGCTGATTCGGGGAAAATAAAAGGCGTTGAAAAGCGTACTAGATGTCGGCAAGTTGTCCCGTGACGATGGCGATAGGAGCACTGCCGAAAGCTCCACAAAGGAATCGGAAGATCAGGAACGCTGGCCAGTTGGGAGCAAGCGCACAGCCTAGTGTCCATACACTAAACAGGGCAAGAGTCATGACGGATAATCTTCGACGACCAATCTGCTCGGAAAGCGGTCCCCCTATATCGGAATGTCAGCAAGCTACTTGTCTAGCAACGGAGTGAAGCTCAATGGCAAATCTGATGTAAACGTAGAAAATATCCAAGCTTACAGAGTAGAGGTCCCAGAACATAACCGATCAGGTACGTCGAAATAGGAAGAACAGTCTGAATATCGGATGTAACTCCCCATTCTGCTGCAATGACAGCGTCGGCCATACTCGGTAAACTACTGGCCATCGTACTGTTGATAACAACGGCCATGGCAACGGTAGAAATCATCGCCTTACGACCCTAGATGTGGCAACATGAGCGTAAGCCAGCGTGGATAAGATCGAATTTCGTGTTGGACGTACACTAGACCAGTTGTAAGGGTTTTCCGGGTCGTTTGGTTCCCACGATATGACTTTCTTTTCCGTGGCATTGTGACTGGAGTGGGATGGTGTTGCGTCGTCGGTTTGTATTCCGTTGTCCGCTTCTTCGGTTCTATAGCGAGACTCTACATCCTGGTTGCTCATAGTACGAACTATTGCTGAAATCTGGGTGATGGATCTATCCTTTCGTATCGGATACCCGCTTGTAGACTGCCGTGATATTCTGGTCGACACCTCTTGAAGCGGCTGCAGCCGGTCTTCAACCGAATCTGTATCCGACATGTTGCCGATAGTTAGGTAGACTGGTGGTTATTAACGCCCTTGGCAGTGGAAAGGAGTTCGGGTTAATATATAAGTCCTAAAGAAACGAAGCGGCGACAGCTTTTGTGAAGCCAAAATATGGATGCCAGCGTCACGGAAAATCACCGCGGGACAGAGGAGAGAGAAAAGAAGAGAAGATAAGCAAAGGACGTTTGGAGGAATCGGCGACAGGGACCCCCAAACAAATACTGTATTCCGTAAGTAAATTTTGTGTCTTCCGCCATCCGCCATCCGGGCATGGCATGGCTCAGAGCCCCACGGAATCTACAAGACAGGCATCCTCGTTAGTGTGCCTAGTATAGATAGTCTCGTCGCAATTCGTGATATCTCCACCCCTGAACATCACACTAATGTAATGGCGCGTTATACTGTAAGGGGCATAAAGGAACGAAACGTCTTCCGGAACGGGATTCGATACCTACTTAGGTAGCTGAGTGCTCGTAATCCGTCCTCCTACCAGCACTCCTACCAAACAAAGAATCGCCAGATTCATGCTGCGTTCACCACGCATGACACAAAGAAGAAGGTATTACGTGGATAGAGACCGGCCGACAACCACGGACGGCTGTCCTGAGTCGGCTGCGGCAATAGTGCGGAGATAGCCTAGTGATCAGGGACTCTTGTCTTCCTCGCCCTTCGGCGATACAGATTGACATGTTGCGCCCAAGCAGCGGCATGGGTCGACCCGATACCGGGTAGGTCGACGATCTAAACCAGTACACCACCTAGTGCGGAGGCAAGCTGTTAGTCATTGTTTCTTATCGTACCAAGCAGAAGCAGGAGAATGAATACCTACCTAGACATGTGGGAAACAATATCACACGAACATCCTGAGTGGTCGCTGCAACGTCAAGAGATTGGTTCATGCTGAACCAGCAAATTCATATCAGTTCCTGGTAGCCATTGTTCAGAACCAGGTAAACAAAGGTATGAAGGAGAGAGTCACATTCAGTTGTGGCATCATCGCGAGGGCATGTGAAAGTAGGTAGGTACAAGCAAGTGGTGGCAACAACCACAACGTGGACGGCGGGTGTGTGTGTGTGTGTGTGGGAGGTTTAGTGTAAGGAGTGATTCCGTAGTTCGACGGAATTCAAAAACGCATGAAGCCCACGAGGTTAGTACAGTGCTAAGTCGGGCGGGCCCTGCGGTGAACCGGCTTCGCTATCTAGGTATCCAGTGTACCTACATACGTAGTGCGGCTAATTAACACCGAAGCCCTCGTCGGCAAGCCAATCAATTCTCCGGATACGTGCGGGTACACTAGCAGGACCGGGTCTAGCGCCTCTAGGGTACTTGTCGATACGGCGCCGACCCCTCTCTAACGTAGGTACCAGCAAGTGGCTGCAGAGATCAACCCTGTAAGTGCATAGCGCGATGTATGCAGTTCTCGCGAAATCCGCTAGCGTAGGGTACTCCATGTCTACACGTGTAGGCCGGCAGGTACGCATAGTCTAGCGCCAACCGACGCTAAACGCAAGTACCTACCGTGTACCGCCTAGCGCAGAAAATCCCCCCGTCGGTCGGAACTACGAGTATTCGCGAGCTGCGCGTCGAATACTAATCAGCTCCAGCTTCAATTCGACAACACCTTATTCGCTGAACGCGACGCTCTTCAATTAAGCCGTACGCGGTCGGTGGCAACCCGACGAGACCTGTCAGACCAGGAGGAGAACGTCTAGACTTCCTTTGACATACCTACGGCTTGTCTTTTCTGCCTTGCGACTATTACCTTTTTTTTCCTTTTTTGGCCACTTACACGTATCATTCTTGAAGCCCAATGTAACTCGAGGTGTCCAGGTTTCGCTATTATTAGAAACTGCATGATGTGCTATCATATCAGCAAAGATGTTGAGATGACGGCCATGCAAATTTTCTGTAAAAAGTTTTCAGACGAAAAGGATTTGTAACCAGAATCAAACCGGGACGAGAGCCAAGAGACGATACCGGTGGTAGTGAGACATGCTAAGTGTGACCTCAATCCTTTTTGTGGTTCCTGTGTTGAGGTGCCAGTTGTCAGCGCGATAGATGGTTGTTGAGCTTCGTGGCAACAACCAGACGCGGGTCTCATTGATAACTGTGAGAACTCGACGGGAACTTTTGTAAAGTACAGAGACTCTTGAAGCACAGAATCGTGTCGACAGAGCAAACCGAAGGATGCCGCCATCAGTTGAGTGGACGAGTCGTTATCTCATGAACTTGCATCGGCGATAAGACTATAATCGTCAGGAGAGTCGAGACGTCAGTGACGTAGATGAGGATCGGTGTTAAGTATAGTAGCAGATACCCTAACATGAACCGCGGCTATAGCATCAATGCGCTTGATCTTGGCTGTCCTAATGGTAGTGGATCGCTGCGAGCTTCAATCCCGGTAGAGCTCTATATGCTGATCTGTTATGAAACACGGTCTCGATGAGGCCTTGGCTTTCATCCAGCGAGTCTGCAAACCCGGCAGACAGAATCTTGCAGCGTCATTCGTCGGCTCTAGCTCTCGGGGCATGGGAACTGGCGAGTGGGTCCCGGGCCGGAGGTGGAGTGGACTACCTTAGGAGGTCAACTGTCAGATACCTACGTGCTAAAGTAGGATGGTTGACATGCCCGGTGATTATCTAGGTACGGGTAGGCAGTCGTAGTACCTAGACATGATGCTAACGTAGTATCTTGAAGTACGGAGTAGGTAGTTAACTGTTCTCGTGATGGACGATCTTTCAGACTCTCAGACGTTTGGTCGTGCGCTGACAGTTTCAAAAGGCCCAGCAATATTATAGTATCAGTCATCCTATAATGATGGTGCGATGTGCGGCGGCACATTATCGGTCAGTTCTGTCGGTCAATGGATTCCTTTCGACCGGCCGACCGCTAGTGGTCCCCAGCAGCAGCCAGTGAAGATACCCATTCGCTCAGAGACCTGGGCCGATACGATGTGGAACAGCTGGTGGACCCGTCGGTCAGCAATCACTCTAGAAACGCTCACCCAACTTAGGCAGATGCATGCCGGTGACACCGCATCGTGGCCCGTTAGTATTACCTACCTACCTATTTGCCCAGACTCCCGAGCTTCAGCAAGCATTGTTCCGTTGGCCCGTCCGATCTCGTAAGACCTTTTAGGGACGAGATACCCTCACGTGTTTGATTTTCCGAACACTGAAATTTGCCAACGCGCAGTTCATCATGCTATATATAATTACGAGGGCTGATCGCAGGCGTATCTGGACGACTTAAGCACACCGCCAATTGGTGAATGCCATACTCCTGAGATGTTGTTGTTTGTCGCCATATCTGAGAGTTCTGTGTTTGGCCAAGTAAGCCGTATCGTCAGTGAGCAGCTCATAGGGGCGAATTGATTGATTGGGACCCGGGCGGATTGTCTCGGTATAGTATTACGTAACCCACCGTCGATATCCGAACTTTTGACAGAAGGAAAGAAGGATTTGCCATTCGACCTTAGCTCGTGAAAGGTGAAGTTTTTCTTTGTTTCTCACCTCGGAATACTCGGAATAGAATAGCCACGAGGACTGAAAATTACGAGTAGAAAAAAAAACCGACGCGCTAAGACTAGTCGCCGCCGAAATCTCAGACTCTACCTACTCGTATTCCGTACGGAATGCGGAACAACGCGAACTTGGCGATATGCATATAAGCATAAAGTACCTTTTGGTATTCCGGGCGTTCTGTCGCGAGTCAACTTGGCGACTCCTGATCCGCAAATCCGCAGTGCCACTTGTACCGGTACTGCCTAGCCCGTCTTAGCGTATCCGGCTCTCAAAACCCCCCGGTTCTCCAAAGCGCAGGGGCTAATCTGAATCGGAGATCCGTTGGAATGTTGGAAGACATCCACGCAGCCCTTAAGCGTGGGTCCCGACTCGCCAGTCTAACGCGCCACGGGCCAATGACAATTCAGAGAACCGTGCGTTCACTGCATTCTGATTGGCCTGATCGGCGCTAGACCGACCCGACACCCAATGACTTGGTAACCATACAGATGTCGTTCTTGGGCCGATCCCAAGTTGCTGGTTCCGAGGCTCCCGCCAATACGATACCAGGTCTTGACATATGCCAGATTAATAGAAATAAGACACTGCTGCCAACTCAATTCGGATTAACAGCAAGCATTTGAATTGGCACTGACAACCAAGCAATGACCCCAGATTTAACCATCTGTGGTTGATCCCCGGACTGGCTAAGAACTGCCCACATGCCACTTTGTCTATCTCCTGGACACGCCAAATGCATAAACGATATCACTGTATGACGAACCCTCCAATGCTTCAATCTTCACATTCTGGGCCGTTTTCGTGTATGTTCATTTCTCGTCCTGTTTGGAATTCAGAGAGAACTTTCATTACAGGAAATAGCTTCGTGTCTACGCAAGACAACTTGCCACATCACAACGAAACAAGTTGCCTTCCTAATATCGTAGAAGATCTGAACTGAAGACAACGTCAACCCAATCGAACACACCAATCCTCGTACGAGCGTAAAGTATCCAATGGAAGATGCTTTATCGACGTCTCGAAGTAACGCGAACACCTCATCTCAACAACCCCTCTATCACTCGGCCGTAATCCGTAGTTCGAACTGGTTACTGTCATCTACCGGTGACACAACGGACCCGTCTCGTGGACTTCCCCAGCTTTTCCCAGTATTATTCCGTAATACTCCTATTTAATCTATGTAGATGAAAGGTAATCCGTATGGTAACCATACGCGCTGCGAGTCCTCTCTTCTCGAAACTTCGGCGTCTCATCTTTTCTGATGACGACTGTCAATGCGAAGAGTCCCGACAATAAAACGCCAAATATCCCCTCAACAGCCCTGCAACCCGCAACGCCACACCCACACAATCAACACCCGTGGTCGTATGTACGTACGCCACCCGACCCGGGCCACATCAGCTCAGGTACCCGAATGGCGTGGCGTGGCGATCTCGGGGAATTTCCCGACGACGCCATTCGGGTCCCATTCCGGCCCCACAAGCTAACGAGCACGGAGCCGATGGCGGGGCCCGGGAGGAAGAATAGGAAGTGTTACGGTAGGTATGTTACTGGCTGGTTTTATTGGTACTGATGGTTCCTGTGCACCGGTTGTATGATGGTGTTACATTGCCTTGCGTCCGTTCTAATTCCGCGTTTGTCGTTCAACTAACTTGGAGTTTGGACTCGTTATGCTTGACACAGCCACGACTACCTGGGGACTAAGATAGAAATTCTATATTTATGATGATGATTAAGTAACTTCCCTTCATATATGAGGGAAGTATATATATATATATAAATATATACATGTATATATAATTAGGATATAGGTAGGTGATTTTACTGCGCTTTGGCAGTATATCTACTCCGCTTCCGTAGTCTCTTTCCGTAGATGAAGAATAGATAAGGTAGAGGCATCAGACCCAACGTTATGAATGCAAGAAGACTCGACGCCCATTGGTATCCTAAGTTGTTGTATAATTGCTTGCCGAATAGGGGGAAGATAGCTGTGTGAGATCGTGTCAGCGATCGCGTTCAGAGTGAAAACGAAGATAGAAAAGAGCCAAGGTTCTCTGAGAACTGGTATGTCTACTTACCACCAAAGGCGCAACGGAGAAAGGTGTTGGCGCCCAGCGCTGAAGCTGCATATAAGGGGTATGTGTCCACTATCAGGAACGTCAGTTTTGCCATTCTACATTTAACATGTCGTTTCAACGTACCCAGGAAAGTGAAAACTCCATTGAAGACAAGGAGCGTTCCACAACCGAATATAACAGATCCAATAATCGGCACTATCCAATGCACCGCAGGGAGCGAAGTCCACGCGAACCAGAAAAGACCGATTGGTACAAAGACAGCACCGAGAATAGAGGATGCCAATCGAAACTCGGGTTCGGGCACGTTGTGGTTGTTACGAACAAGCCTTCGCTGAACACTTTGCCAGACGGGATTGCTCAGAGCGCCCGTCACCATGCCTATGAGAATTCCGAGGAAACTCAGGCCGATTTCCCAGAGGTTGAAGCCGTAGTTGTTTCCGAAAACCAGGGGGAAGGCGCCGAAGAATAGGTATATGATACCGAGTAGGACGGCGGAGAGGAGCGACAGTAAGAGGCACATGGGCTCGAATGCGAGTAATTGGAATGGGCGCAAGAGAGAGAGACCGATTGTTTTCGGAATCGACTTGTTTGTCTTCTCCACTGTTTACATCATGATATGTTAGCCATTGTTCTCAACGTGGAGTCAATAGACATTCAAAAGCTGGTTGATCTTACTTGGCGCTTTCCACCTCTCGTCACCAGTATCCTTTCTCTTCTTGCGGGCCATATTGCGCAGTATTATAGGGTCTAACACACCAGTTAGTTGTTTATTGGTATGTTGAAAAAGAATAACCCACGGTATGTTTCTGGCACGAAGACGACCATCATCACCAGTAAAACAACCGCCCAAATGATAAGGACCTAACAGAGATCTGATCAGCATAATGCCCGGGTTGCATGAAAGTCGGTCAGCAGCCAGAAGATCAAACTTACATAGTATGTCCATCTCCAGTGGGTATGGAAGTTGACTATTGAAAGAAAAGCAATTAGCAATTCTGCCGGCCATGTTCATCGTTAGACGACAGTTGTTGCTTACTGAAACCGCCCAAGAAGGGGCCTAAGCTGGGTCCTTTAACACAACGATTGTTAGTTCCACGATACTTCTGAGCAGAAGAGGAAGCCATCATACCAATGAAGGGACTAAGTGATATGAGTGTCATCGGCGATTGTATCTGATCTCTCCTGAAGATATCGCCGACCGTGCCGCCAGCAACGCTTAGAAATGCGCTTCCGGCAAACCCGTCCAGAAATCGCACCTATCATCGCCTGTTAGTTGAACATGTCCCTTTGATACGACATGGTTCCAACATCTGGCAAGACTTTGCGTATTACGTTGGAGTCGGAAAGCACCCACAGTCAGCATGGTCGCTGCATTGTGCGCAACGGCGGCCGGAATAAGCCAGATCAGATACATCGCCCAGGCCCCCAAATAGATAGGGCGTCGACCAAAGAACTCGCTTAGGGGGCCAAAGACTAACGGGCCCATGGCAACTAACAATCGAGTCAAGTTAGCAATGAAGCCCAGAAACACCGAGAAACGTGGAACGTACGGCCAAGAACGAAAGTTGATAATCCCAAGGTGGCAACAATATCGGATTCGCCAAATTCCGGCTTCATCTGGTCGAATGTTGCCGTGTAGATTGAACTCGTACATGTTCTGCCCGAATCAATCATCAGCAAGAGTATTCCAACGCCCGAGGACGAACCGGCAACTTACACGCAGAAGCTACCAACTCCCACGATACAGACAATCACCCATTTGTGGAAAGTATTCACTGTGAGTTACAAGTCAGCAACTGAGCGCTGAGAGACGGTGCTTCAAGGAGCCGTCCACATGTGCAATTCTATCCCCGGCAGGGATTTAACCCATGCACGCACGTGTAGGCAGCGGGGACGCATCATGGTCTGGATGCGGGATGAGTCAACTCACAGCTGCGCGGGTTCATGGGATCCTCGTCACCGGTGAAGGCAACATCGAATTCATCGCTCGGGATCTCATCTTTGCCCGGGAGGTCGGCACACCCGTGCCCGTTCTGAGACCGGATAATGCCGAGTTCGTTGATCTCATCGCAGTTACTGGCAGCGTCGTTTCCGTCTGCGTATGAGGTCCATTGCGTTTTGTCGCCCTCGTCAATCTCGTGACTCGACCCCATTACTTATCGGATGCGTCGTCGAGAACTAGTTGACAGTTTGTTCTGAAGAAGTGAAAGTCGGTCGTGCGTTTATTAACGTGTGGCGAAATGAAGAAAAGGAGGATCGTTGCGGTTTTCTCCTCCTTGGTGTTGAATCCATGAAAAGCTAATACTTCACGTGCTGTATTTTACCCTCGTTCGGTCTATCATGATCCACGGATCTAGTACGAGTGTAGGGCAAGCGGTGGAAAGGGGAAGAGCGAAGTTTTTATACTACCTAACCGACGTTGGACTGATGCGTACTTCGTAGCGCAACCACACTAGAGAGTGTAGGGCAGTAATCCGTAGGTAGCGGCAGCTTACCGGGTAGGGAGGTAGGGGGGGTGGGTGTGCCTAAGTGTTATTAATGTCATCATCACCAGCATTTGGAATTGGGAAGCTCGGGGGAAACAAACGCCCTCGCTATACCCGACCGACCTGGTTGAACTGTCTGCTATTACTTCGTACTTGGAGAACCTACCGGGTTGCCAGCAATTGCAGAAAGTCTAGGTGCTTCCCGGGTATTGATAAGCAGAGGACGGGTTGAAAGCCCCTCTTTGACGGGTGGCCGCCAGGTCATATCACGGGATATTATTAGTATGACTAAGGTTCCAAATCCGTCAACAAAGCATGGATGGAAGCGAAGTTAGCGAAGTGAGTCTGCACTCCGCCTGCCTACCTATTCGGTGCCAACTGTAAATATTCCGTACTTCGCCAGGGACTAGAGAACAAGAGGTTGGAATTCCTCGGAAGAGTCATACTTACACACAACCTACATAAGGCAATAGTCCGATATCTCTGCGGTTATTATGTAATGGCTCCGATGACTGGTCCAGTACTTGTTAGGTAGAAGTCCGAAGTACCTGCCTCGATAAGTCCACGATGGAAACTGATCTAAGCTGGAGTTGACGTGCCAAGCCGCGGTGGACTTCAATGAAGAGTCTCATTTAACTGGTTTCAAATTTCGGGCTCGGGACTTGTTTCGAGCGTGACTCACGGAAAACTTTTTCCTCGCCGGCGTACGGATTAACCTCCTTATGGATTGATCTCCCCTGAGAAGTTGATTCGAAGACTGCTGTTTCATCAAATCGTCAAGCTTTACTCTTGCAGCCACTGCATTCAACTGCGCTCGCTGAGTTGATTCTCACAGACAAGATTTTGTGATACTGCAATAATCCGTAATAACCTCGGCTCCGAGGATTTATGACCTGGTGATTAGATGGCGATCGTTCGCGCATAACTAGGTGATATCACAGTGATGCATATTGTGATCCGCCTCCGAGTCCCCAGCTAGAATAAGCCGGACAGGACACTGAGAATCTCCGGATTACGGATTACGGATCACGGGCTACCGGATCACGGGTTACCGGTGACGCTCTCCATAGCGAGTGATTCGGCCGGGCACTGGGAGTGGGTTTGCCTGGGAAGTTCATAGACTGCCGTATCGTACCGTACCAATGCACAGTAATCCACATGTGCGGAATATACTTAGGTCCGGTAGGTCTCGTGTAGATGAGAGCCAATGATAGGTAGTAACAGGATCCGTTGATGCGCGTGAGGCTTTGTCTGCGATGTCTCGGTGTCGCAGCCCATGGCGCAACTTATTTTCACAAAGAAGCACGTTTCAATTAGTTAGAAGAAATCAAGGTGATCCTCTCCATATGCCAAATAGTCGACAGAAGTATCAGTCATGATTGTTGCGTATGACAACGACAGCGCGTGCTGGTCCAGGGTTGTCCCGATGCAACCTGCTCTGTGTGAGACAATGTACGGAATAATACTGCCTGGAAATGGCGCAGTCGGACTGCGGCTCTGGAGACGTCATGGACATCATCTCACCTGCATAAGGGTATCCCACCATGTAATGAAATGCAAACACTTCGTTCTCGGAGCTGTCGGCGCTTTTGAGTTGTCGAGCGAAGCCCGAGACAGGTGAGCTTCAACTCTCTTCTGGAATTTACTGCCTACAAAATTGATGGTGAAGTGGAAGACGGTACGGATTCGGAGCTAAGAAGGTTGTCTCCATCAATGCACCCACATAGAATACCCACTTTAGATGGGACCCTATGGCTCGACCAATAGAATCCATGCATGGTTCCATCTTTTCTCGGTTTCACTGAGGCTAATAGTGGGGCATCGCACGAATTGTCCGTCCCTCCCTCCGCTTTTGTCTGCTTTTGTTCTTCAGACTCCGAGATCGCAGGAAAAATGAGCAGGCACTCGGTACTCGGAGTCAGTACTTACCGGCAGGTGCTGCCCGTACGGAATTCCGTGGGCATTAGCTTCGAGGGACATGGATCGGCGGGACAGATGGCCTAAATTCTGGAACCTTAATCATTATCCAAGTCATCCCGTGGGCAGAAGAACTTATCGGCAGACAGTCAGTTCTGGCTTTCCAATTTTCATTCTCATACGCATTCCTTTTTCCTTGTGATCGTCGCCAGGCCTAGTCCGTCCCACTTCACGCGCTATGCTTCTATAGACAAGGAGTACCCAGATCCATCTCTTTTGGCAAGCTGAAGAAGACTGTCTTTGGGTCGCTTTGGTGACACGTTGGCCGCAGTCGTTGATCCCCTCCCCTCCCCCTCTCTTTCTTTCTTCCCTTCCCTTTCTTCCAGGGAAACTGTCCTGCTCCTCATCGGGCAGGTAAGAATCTATCAATTTTCGAACCTGGGGAAATCGAGGGCCTCACCACCATGGCTCAACCTGCCAATGACGCTTCCGGTCCCACGCGCCTGAACATTCTCGGCGCCGACTCCATCATCGTCGACCATGGCCTCTGGCGCTCATTTGTTACCGACGACCTCCTCGACAACCTTGCTTCATCCACCTACGTTCTAATTACCGATACCAACATCCACCCTCTCTACGTGCCCGCTTTCGAATCCCAATTCCAGAATGCCGTTGCTAAACGCAACCTCCAGTCCCGCCTCTTGGTCTACACCATTCCTCCGGGCGAGACCTCCAAGAGTCGCGAGACAAAGGCCGAGATTGAGGACTGGATGCTGTCTCAGCAATGCACTAGAGATACCGTCATCATCGCCCTTGGCGGCGGTGTCATTGGTGACATGATTGGCTACGTCGCTGCTACCTTCATGCGCGGCGTGCGCTTCGTCCAGGTGCCCACCACCTTGTTGTCCATGGTTGACTCCTCCATAGGCGGCAAGACCGCCATTGATACCCCCACGGGCAAGAATCTTATTGGCGCCTTCTGGCAACCTCGCCGTATCTATATTGACCTTGCCTTCCTCGAGTCCCTGCCCGTGCGCGAGTTCATCAATGGTATGGCCGAGGTCGTCAAGACTGCCGCCATCTGGGACGAGCAGGAGTTCTCTTTCCTCGAAGACAATGCCTCCACCATCCTCGACTCCTTCCGCGCACCCAGGAACCCCCAGGATCCAGATGCTCGTCTGCTCCCTGTTCGCTCTATTCTCAAGCGCATTGTCCTGGCCTCCGCTCGTGTAAAAGCCGAGGTCGTCTCCAAGGACGAGAAAGAGGGTGGACTGCGAAACTTGTTGAACTTTGGCCACTCTATTGGCCATGCCATCGAGGCAATCCTTACCCCACAAATTCTGCACGGCGAGTGTGTCGCCATTGGTATGGTCAAGGAAGCCGAGCTCGCGCGTTTCCTCGGCGTGCTGAACCCTGGTGCCGTTGCCCGCCTCACGAAATGTATCGCTAGCTTCGATCTGCCTACATCGCTGCACGATAAGCGCGTTGTGAAGTTGACAGCGGGCAGAAAATGCCCCGTCGATGTTCTACTAGAGAAGATGGCCGTTGACAAGAAGAACGACGGAAAGAACAAGAAGATTGTGCTTCTTTCAGCTATCGGCAAGACCCATGAGCTTAAGGCCAGCGTCGTCAAAGACGAGGCTATCCGGATTGTCCTCTCCCCTGCTGTTCGTGTCACACCAGGCATCCCCCAGACCCTTAACGTCCAGGTGACACCCCCTGGCTCCAAGAGTATCTCGAATCGCGCTCTCGTCCTGGCTGCGCTGGGCCAAGGCACTTGCCGCGTCAAGAACCTCCTCCACTCCGATGATACCCAGTTCATGCTGTCGGCTATCGCACAGCTCAATGGAGCTACGTACTCATGGGAGGATGCTGGCGAGGTCTTGGTCGTTACCGGAAAAGGTGGTAAGCTTGAAGCGAGTGCCGAGCCCCTCTATCTCGGAAATGCGGGCACGGCTTCTCGTTTCCTTACCACGGTCGTCGCTCTATGCGCGCCCTCCAAGGCTGATGCGACGGTGCTAACTGGTAATGAGCGTATGAAGGTTAGACCCATTGGGCCATTGGTGACTGCTCTTCGGTCGAATGGCCTCGATATCAAGTATCTGGGTCAGAACGGCAGCTTACCCCTCCAAGTGGGTGCTGCTGGCGGTATGGATGGCGGTGTCATTGAGTTGGCCGCCACTATATCCTCACAATACGTCTCATCTCTGCTTATGTGCGCTCCCTACGCCAAGCAGCCGGTGACACTCCGTCTCGTCGGAGGCAAGCCTATCTCCCAGCTGTACATCGATATGACTATTGCTATGATGAAACAGTTTGGCATCGACGTGACTCGATCTACAGACGAGCCGCACACTTACTACATCCCTCAGGGTGTCTACCAAAACCCTGCTGAGTATGTTGTCGAAAGCGATGCTAGCTCGGCAACCTACCCGCTAGCCATCGCCGCTATTACTGGAACTACATGTACCATCCCCAACATTGGCACGAGCTCTCTGCAGGGAGATGCTCGTTTCGCCGTCGATGTTCTTCGCCCCATGGGATGCACCGTCGAACAGACCGCTTCGTCTACGACCGTAACTGGACCCGCTCCGGGCTCTCTGAAGGGTATTACCGTGGATATGGAGCCGATGACGGATGCCTTCCTTACAGCATCGGTACTTGCGGCTGTAGCGTCTGGTAAGACTACCATCACGGGCATTGCCAATCAACGAGTCAAGGAGTGCAACCGTATTGCCGCCATGCGAGAACAGTTGGCCAAGTTCGGCGTGAAGTGTGAGGAGCTCGATGATGGCATCATCGTATTCGGCCAAGACTACAAGAGCTTGACAGAGCCCAAGGGAGGTGTCTACTGTTACGATGACCACCGCGTTGCCATGAGTTTCAGTGTGTTGTCTGTGCTTTCACCGAACCCTGTCGTTGTGCTTGAGCGTGAGTGTACAGCCAAGACTTGGCCTGGCTGGTGGGACATCTTGTCGCAGTCATTCCAAGCACAACTGGGCGGTGACACTACTGAAGCTCACGGTATTGAAGCGCCTAAGAAAGACACTGCCGGGCCGTCTATCTTCATCATCGGCATGCGTGGCGCTGGGAAAACCACCACAGGAGCTTGGATGGCAAACACCCTCAAAAGACCCTTCATCGATTTCGATGAAGAGATTGAGAAGCGAGCTGGCAAGACCATTCCCCAGATAATTGGCGAAAGTGAAGACGGTTGGGCGAAGTTCCGACAGGCTGAGCTCGAGCTTCTGCAAGATCTCATGAAGAAGCAGGGCCGAGGACACGTCTTCTCGTGCGGTGGTGGCATTGTTGAGACTCCCGAAGCGCGGGATCTACTCATCGCCTACCAGCGCAAGGGAGGTATAGTACTCCTTATCACTCGCGACGTTGAACAGACGGTGGAGTATCTCATGCAGGATAAGACTCGTCCGGCCTACACGGAGGAGATCCGAGGTGTATACGAGAGACGCAAACCGTTGTTCCAACAGTGCAGTAACTACGAGTACTACACCGCGCACCTCAAGCGTGCAGACTGCCTCTATGGACCTCCCCCAGACTTTGTGCGCTTTGTCTCGATGATTGCCGGGGAGAACAAGCACTTCGCAGAGGTCAAGAAGAAGAAGCGATCGTTCTTCGTCTCGATGACCATGCCCAACTTGTCTTCGCAGCAGGACGTGATACCGAAGGTCTGCGTGGGCTCTGATGCCGTCGAGCTACGTGTCGATCTTTTGGAGAATCTATCGCCGGAAGCCGTCGCCACTCAGGTTTCGCTCTTGAGATTTGCATCCAACTTGCCCATCATCTTCACCGTACGATCAAAATCTCAAGGTGGCCGATTCACATATGCTTCTGAAGAGGAGGTACTTCCCCTCTACAGGATGGCCATGCGACTTGGAGTTGAGTACGTCGATGTTGAGATGGGTCTGTCCGATGCTACGATACAAAAGATCTTGGAAATGCGCGGCGCGTACACATCCGTCATCGCCTCGCACCACGATCCAGAGGGAAAGCTCTCGTGGAAGAATGGCGGATGGCAGTACTGGTATAACCGAGCTCTGCAGTTTGGTGATGTGATCAAGCTTGTGGGCTACGCTCGGAAAATGGAGGACAACTTTGCCTTGGCCAACTTCAAGGATCGCATGTTCGCTGCTCACGGAAAACCCATCATTGCTATCAACATGGGCGCCATGGGCCAGCTATCACGCATTCTAAACAGTTTCTTCACGCCCGTCTCACACCCGGGCCTGCCGTTCAAGGCAGCTCCCGGACAAATGTCCATTGCTGAGATCCACCAGGCTCTGGCGCTGATGGGAGACATCGAGAAGAAGCAGTTTTATCTGTTTGGCAAGCCAATCTCGGCGTCGCGGTCGCCTGCTTTACACAACTCGTTGTTTAAGCAGACGGGATTGCCGCACGAGTACTCGCTTTTCGAGACCGACATTGCCAGCGACGTGCGGGACTTGATTCGCTCGCCTAGCTTTGGCGGCGCATCGGTCACGATACCGCTCAAGCTTGATATCATGCCCCTGCTAGACGATATCTCTGAGAGCGCCCGTATTATCGGTGCTGTCAACACCATCATCCCGGTGCCGTCTCAAGAGGGTCAAGTGCGACTGCTCGGTGACAACACGGACTGGCAGGGCATGGTTCATACTCTGCGTCAGACCGGATTCCAGATGGACGCTGAGACTGCCACTACTCATAGCGGTATGGTGGTAGGTTCCGGCGGCACTACCCGCGCGGCTGTCTACGCACTGCACTCTCTGGGCTTCAAGACCATCTATCTCGTAGCGCGGAACAAGGCGACAGCAAATGAGATCATCTCCTCTTTCCCGCAGGACTACAACGTCGTGCACGTGGAAGATGCCAGCGCTGTCAGTTTGTTGCCGATTGTCATGATCGGCACGGTGCCGGCGGACAAGCCTCTGGATGCTTCCATGGAGGGGCTGCTAACATCGGTCCTCCAACGACCGCAGGAGACCAAGCAGCCGCGCATCTATGTCGAGATGGCGTACAAGCCCCGACGCACACCGCTTATGGAACTGACCGAAAAGGCGGGCTGGACGGCGAACCCCGGGCTCGAGGTTCTCACGTCTCAGGGAATCTACCAAGTAAGTAACAACAGTCTACCCGATTCGTTTCTAAGATGGCGTTGCTAATCTGCCTTCTCAACAGTTCCAGCTCTGGACAGGCCTTACACCAAACTACCAGGATGCCCGAGCTGCCGTGTTAGGCGAGTAGCCAGGGACAACGACGATCTTTGAATGTATATAGCTGGGAACGGCGAAAACTCTCTTCTATCTTCCGTGCTTCAGGGGATTTTCTGTCCCCTGAGACCACGCATGGATTTCTGTGAAAAGTTCAGGATACAATATCGACGACAATAGACAGTGCGATTTGATTCTGCAAACCAAGGTTCTGTTTCCATTTGTAGGAGTGATATGATGATGTACACCATGGCGTATTCTGAGCCTGGGGTCTCGGCGGCTGCTGAGTCTGTGTGGTACCAGATACTAGTACTGAGCTTGTTGATGTGAACTATCGTGAGAAGAACCTAGGAGGAGAGAAGATGCTTCATATGGAGGACGCGTGGATGCCCTCGTCACCCTTATTATTGTCAGTCGCTGTTGTCTCTCCGATCCATGTAAGATAACGTCGATTGTGATATGTTTTTGCACATTTGATGTAGGCATAGTCATCTACGCGACCATACACTATCGTCGCCGTCCGATGTCCGAAGACAGTGTGTGATCCTGCATTTCGAATCCCAAACCATACATCGACGGGAAGTCTAACCACCAGCTTGGGACTCGTTCCGGATCGACATCTTGGCATGCAAGAGTAACTCGTATGCACATACAGTACGGGGTACGTCTCTTACACTCTATCTATCTCGACAGCGTTTCCTGGTCTTGAGATAATCCATCCATATCAAAGCTTACGAGTCCCTACTTATGAGGAATCACTTCTGAACAAAATTACAGACCCTCCAATCTGCAAGACATGAAGTCGACCTACCGTAGCAGTGCGTCCAACAGCCCCATTTCACATGTCATCCAATCAATTCGTTGCGATACATACATACATTACATACCCGTACCGATGCATCAATTACCTGGTCCTTTACTCCATACTTCTCGGTATTCTATGGACTATATGTAGGAAGTATGCAAAGATAGCAACCCTCTTACTTAATCAAGTATGTCCGTCCAGACAATCGGGTAATTCGCCGGCCGTCGGGTGTCCACACAATCTCCGCGGCGCCGTTGATTGATTGCTCACTTTTATAACGGGACTACACACACACAGGAAACACGTGCGTCCCCATATTCCCTCCTATTTGATCGGCGTCGCGTCGCATCGCATCGATCGATCGATCAATCGCGATCGACATCGACAGACACAACTAACTTCATTACATGTCAAATTTCACTCAGAGTATGTTTACACGATTATATAGATTACGACTACGATGAATCAGGCAAGACGATGCGAATACGAATGAATGAATTAATCAACTCACAGAGCATGATAGATGATAGATATCTCGATATGTATTGTAGATAGACAGATATGATACTTCAACAGAGAGACAAGTTGTTATCATCTAGATACCCAGCCAAGCCCAAGCCCCAAAAGCCCCCCTATCAAGTTCATCGTACAAGGACGTTAACCATGACCCCACGCCCACTGAGGGCTGAAATAGTGTTTTTTCAAAATCCCGTGCAAAGACCCTTTGACCCCCCGTTCTATAAGGTAATTGTACAAGTTTTTGTTTTTGTTGTCGTAAAGTCTCGTCCCGTCGTCTAATATTTATGTGTGGTCATAACCCGATGAACCGTTTGAGGCCAACCCCATTCCCTGGAAGTAGTGATGACAGACAAAAGAAATAACTAGGAAAAGAACAGGAGAAAAACATTTCCACACCCGGTTGACATCGCAGACAGCAGATTAGAATCGCGACGACAATGCGCGATTTGATTGGGATAGCTTCGTATCCAAGAACAAAAGTCCAACGCCCTGCATACAACGCACCAGGTTCCAGCCACTGATGTTACAACAATAATAGCAAAGGAGGAGGGAAAAACAAGACGGAAATCAGGAAATCAAGTGTGAAGAGCAGCAAGCATAATAATGCAGGCTCTGTTGGGGATGCATGCATGCATGTTGTGAGTACATAGACAGACGGGATAGTCCCGACTTGCGCACTCTCGAAAGGCATGGGATGGGCATGGGCATCCTAGCGACACCCCATGCTGTCGCATAAGAGAGACAAGACAAGACAACAGGAGAGGAAAAAAGTATGGAATTCCGCAGCACCGGAAAGGGTGTATCCTGGGAAGTTGAGATCGCGCCAATCCAAGCCGATGCGGGCAGGTTCTGTTGCTGCCCTGGCTGGAATGTTGCCTAAGCGTCGCATTGTGACGCGATGGCCGAGATATCGACGAGGGCGATGTCGTCAAGCCGGTGGATAGAGCGACCGGGGGCGGCGCGACGTGACGTCATCGTGATTTAGGGTGATGCAGGGAGGGCGCACCGACGTCATAGGCTAAGCCCAGCATGATCGGCCAATCAGACGGCGCCGAAAAAAATGCAGCGACGGATCGCGAACGAAACGTAGGATTTTTCCCGGTAAGCCCATGCAGCACGAGCCCAATAGGGATAGGCGGAAACCTGCCCCCACAGGACCCTGCATGAGCTATTGATGCTGCGACCCTGGTTTGGGACTGAGAACAAGAGAAAGCTGTGAGATCATCTGGTCCCCGCGCGCTCCCTCAATTGCGAGCTATGGCCCGGGATTCCCAACACAGGCATTCACCGTCGAACCGTCGAATCGTCGAGTGGGCGCAATGAGACATGGCCATGATGATGATGATGGCTATGAATATCCATGATTATAATTGTCCATGATTATCCAGAATGAGTAGCCATGATGAGTAATGATGACGTCGTGCGACTGTGACGCCTGGGACGCTGCCGTGGTCGAATGCGTGTATGTAGTTGCCATGCCGTGCGACCCAACCGTCACGGAGAAGAAGCCCCTGTATGTATAGCGCTTGCGCTTGGCGCTCGCTCCCTAGGTAGACTCCGTAATCCGTGCCTCGCTTTCGTGTCTTACGCGACAGCTCGTCTTCGCTTGGTCGGAGACGGTACGTCAGGATGGCACACGCGATAGTGTCTGGTCAGCGCATCCGCACGGCTGAATGTCTTCTCCTCCGTGCAGATGTCGCATCGCACCTTCTTCTTGCTGCCGTTATGGATCGTGTCCTCGTGGCGCGTGAGGTCGTAGGGCCGTGAGAATACCGTATTGCATGGCTTGCCGGTGCTCGGGTTGATCCGGTCGCACCGGTGGGGCCCCGCTTGGCTGCTAAGCGCAGCGTTGCTGACGCCAGACGGGCTTCGGAGGTGATTGAACACGTTGGCTTGTCGGTGCCCTTCCCGCTTGTGCTTCTGTAGCTGCGCCTGCGTGTCGAATCGTAGAGTGCAGCCGTGGTAGGTGCATGTGTATGTACCACCGTCAGCAGACACGCGCTCGCGCCTCTCTAGACTTCCGTCGTGACTGCTGACATCCGTGTTGCTCGCACCCGTAGAACTGACGCGCGAAAATGTCGGCGCAACCTGTGAGAATTGCTGTAGTTGCGGCTGCGGCTGCTGGCGAGGAACGAAGGGATACTGCGGCATAACCGGAACGTTCGCCGGCATCTCGAACTTGAAATTAGCTGGCACCGGTGTTCCAGTCATAGACTGGAAAGGCGACGCCGAGTGCTGAGATACCGCTCTGTCCATCAAGTTGCCATTGCCGTTGCTCTGCGCCAGGCCATCCGTGTTGTTATCAGGCGCTGGGAATAAGGGGAAATCCGATGCGACATCCGCTTCGTTGTAATCTAATACGGCATCCTTCGGAGAGATCGTGGCCGGCGTGTCTTGAGGCCCACCGACCTGAGCATTGTGACCCACGTGCTGCTGTAATTGCATTGCATCCTCCTCAGCTTTCCTCCTCTCGCGCATCTGCTGCGCAGATTCTAAGCGAGCTTGATTTGTACCAGCTCTAGGAAAGTCGTTCATGGCGAGCGCATACGGTGAACCCTGTACGAAGGGGCTGTGAGCGCGCGACGATGCGGGAGACTGAGTAGCGCGCAAGTGTTGGCGGTTCGCGGCCTGGACTCTCTGGGCGAAGATGTCGCTGGTAGGCGACCGCATGATGGTGGTCTGCGGAGGCGGCGGCGATGATGTCATGGTGAGTTCCTGGGGCAGAAGCTCGTCACAGTAGGCATCAGTCGCCGTCCGGTCGAGCCTCGGGATGCTGGCACCGGAATCGAAGGCTAGATCGTCGAAACGGAAGTGTAAGCAATCATCAAAGTACTTCGCAGCATCTGACTCTGGATCGAGGCCCAGAGAGAGGAGAATCGGAGAATCAGGCTCCTCACCATTCTTTATTCTCCTGTGTTCGTCTTCGTTTTCGCGATACGGCGGCGTCGCAGGTGAGTCACCACAGATCGAGCTCGCCACCGACATTGGGCGAGACCGCGTAGACAGCGGAGGAGCTGACCTACCCGACGCCTGTGCTAAGCCCCCTTGCCTCTGCTGCTGTGCGCCCATCAAACCGGGCAGTCCGTGGACAAAGTTCGCATCGCCCATGACATTGACAGCGCTCATTCCGCCACCACGACCCTTCACGGCGCCCAACTGGCCAAGCTGAGATTGCTCATTCGCAAGGCCGTACGGGTAGCTGCCGTCGGCTGCGCCCGCCAGATCGTGCAGAGAAGCCGTGCTGGCTTCAGACACGGCAATCCGGGGGTTCTCCGTGTTCGCACTATAGGGCGACGCGGGTGTGTTGGACCCGACGGACGAGGACGATGCGTCCCGTTGGTGGCGAAATCGCTGTGCGTGTCCTTGTCTCTGGGTCGCTTGGTCGTGAAACAGCAAGGGCTCTGTGGACATGGGGCTTGGGATGTTCAGAAAAGCAATCTTTCTCTGAATATTGCCGAGAGCGGCGGCCTGAGCAGCGGATATGCTGTTGTTTGTGTTATCCAGTGTTGTCGGGATAGCGGTCGATTCCGCGGCGGCTAATAGGCCTTGGAGATTCTGATAATGCTGCTGCTGCTGCTGCTGTTGCGGCGGCTGTGGCTGGTTGTGGTTGTGGTGGTTGTGATGGTCGTAGCTGTAGTTGAAAGGTTGGTTGAAAATGCTGTATTGCTCGGTGTGATGCTGATGTTGTTGCGGCTGCTGCTGTTGTGGTTGTAACTGCTGGAAATGCTGGTGATTTAGAGGCAGTGGGAGTTGTTGTTGCTGTGTTTGTTGGTGTTGGTGTTGGTGTTGGTGTTGGCGGTAGAAGTTATCAGGCGGTAACCGCCTGGGCGAATAAGTATTTTGTGTCATCATTGTCACAAGGCCGGGCGAGTACGACGGCCGAGGAGGGAAGTCTAGTATGATTGCGAGTTGACAACAAAGATTTGTCAGGGTTGTGTGGGGGTGCGACGGGGAGTGATGACTGATGGTGATGATGATGATGGAGTGGCAAACGACCCCAGATATATGGCTATAGGTTGTGTGTATATGTAGAACGAGCAATTAGTACTAAAAAAACACTAGGAGGACACTGACTAGTGTGCGGTCTTATGTAGGAGAGATGAGGCCTTGTAAGTACCCTACGTAGATGGACAGCAGGAGGTTGTACCTATATAGCCATGGATGGATGCCGGGTTGACTGGGTTGACAAGTGAGGGAGCGATGGCTAAACCCTGCTGCTGCTGCATTGCATACATGTACGTACAAGGTACCTCCGTGCATGCTAACGGAGCCCACCTGCACTCAGGCACGCTAGCGCAGGTAGCCAAGTACCTACGTACTCCGTAGATGGAGCTGGGTGTGTCTCTAGCAGCAACTATTCCACCCACCGGAGCACGGTACCGCGCTAGATCCGTACTGGGTAAGTCGCTGCTCCTGCTCTACCTGGTGCCTGCCGTCCTTACGGAATACAGCCCTTACAGCCCTCGGATTGCTGCTGAATGCCTTCCGGCTGGAAAAGATAGTTCGGCTACCGTTTTAGCGCACGCGGTTTGACTTTTCGACGGCACCCGGTGCCCTCCTGGTGTTCAGCGTGGGCGCTACGGAACACAGCCAGATTGTACCGATACTATGCGAAACAGAGGCTTGCACTGGAGTTCAGATTTCCGAGACTGGTGGCGCACAAAGTCGATGTGTATGTGATTGAATGTAAAGCACACACAATTGAAAGAAAACGGAGAAACTTCGAGAAGATGAAAGACCATTCATTCGTCAGCCGAGGCACGGGAGTAACTTTCTCCCTCGACGTGATTTGATTGTCCTCCTCGGTTCCCAAAAAATGACCGTGGGTGGCAGTGCTTTCATATACCCGGCATTCGTTTACAAAGCAATGCGTTGATGAGTCTCTCGGCCGGCCGTTCCATTAGGAGGTGCATAGCAGGCCTGTCGAGAGCCCTGTCCTAGGTATGACTGGCTCAGTAGCGCAGTCGCGGAAACTTGCTGAAAGAAAATGACAGACGGCATGACGTATGTGGATACCGTCTTTAAATGTACGGTACAAAAGAGAGAGAGCTAAACCGCAAGAGGCTAGAATCACGTAAAAAATGAAGCAAAGAATTTTTACTGGGTCTTTTTCTTCCTGAAAATTTATGATCGTCTTGCTAATCCACAGTCCAGATTCCAAACAAGCCTCCCCCCCTACTAGTGTACCTGAGGCACTCACTGCGACGTGCATGTGTAAGTACGGAGAACGCATACAGATAGTCATCCGGAATGAAGCAGATCTGCTCCGTATAGAGTAGGTAGGTAGGTAGGTAACAGGGATGCCAAGGAATTCCAGCCGGACTGGCTGCAGTGAACTTGAGGCTGCTTCGAAATATATCACGTATGCACGGGTTATTGGCGACAGAGTTCGGGCAAGGATAAGTCTAGACAGGGCGAGACCTTCCCGGTGAGTCAATGCCTATACCTAGCACCCAACGTCCCAGACTATCGACCCTCCAGCTGCACGGAATAGGCATTCGATCATCCGTAGACACCCAACATAAGCCAGCTGTGACTCTGAATCTCGACCCAAGTCACCGTTGGGCATTGCGAGTGCAGTACGATAGTAGTAGTAGGTATAGTATAGCACACACATCAGGTTATATCACGACGAGTACGAAGCGAGTACTACATACGTACCATACGTTGAACTTGGGGGTTCGGCATGCACTACGGAGTCGTAGCTGGCTTTGCTAATTACACGACTGTCCGTATATCGAGGGCCTAGCATGCACACACACACTCGTGAGTTGTTCTTATATAATTCCTTATATATCGTACATGCTCGTAAGTTGTAGAACACTCCCCGGAGATGCTGAAGGTGGCATCCGCCGGTTGTATTGTAAATATTTACATAATCAGGTCGAGGAGACGTTATTAACGGTCTGGGGCCCGAGCAGAGGCTGCCGAGCTGCATGAGCACCATGTAATGTAGTCATAAGTTTAAAGTTAACCGCCGATTTCCGAGATGGCGTTAAAGTCTTGGAAGGTACGGGCACCCAGGGAATGCAGCGTCGATTGGCCCGTACCGTTATGCACGGTTCGCGCCTCCTACGTATGTACATACGGATTAGATAGGCACAGATGGGAACGGGCAGCTTCAGTTCCGTACGATAGCCCCAGGCGAGCCAAGTTCGTTGCTCCCGCTCCAAAAAGTCTGTCTGCATTCCACTTTTCAGACTCGCAGACCTACCCGGTACCAGGTACCTCTCTTCCTGGCACACACGTCTGCCGGCTCCCACCACCTTGGAATGCAGCTACTAAAACACCGGGAGCACATCATTGGGCATGTGATGAGACAGCAAAGGAGGTAGGCAACCTGACGCATAATGCCTACGAGTTAGAGGGTGTCGAGAGGGTGTACGGAACACTCGCTAGAACGTTGGTATAAGTCAGTCCTCCGAAGACTACCGCCCGGCTAGTCGCTAATCGAGACAAGCGGCCTTGGTCCGCACCGACAGAGTCATGCTGAGACCAGGGAGGACACCTCGTTCTCAGCAACAACACGTCGGAGCTCTCTCGTCGACCCAAACCCACGATCAAAAAAATTTTCAACCTGCAACCTTATCAGGCTACTGTACCGTCTAGTAAGAAAAAATCAATCTCAGAGGTAGCATCGCACTAATAGAGGTGTAAACCCATTAGTAGTACGTTGCCTGCGATGTACGAGTAGCGACAGTAGCCAGAAACCGTACTCGTAAATCGCACATACGAGGTACGACGCTCACATATTGCCTACCACACTCAAAACCGTCCGGGCTCCGGTACCTCCCTGGGTTGTAGTGCGGCAGGTGCCTGTGTGGCCCCCTGTAGTGCCATCTCCATGCGCGGTCGATCCACTGGCAAACCACCCAACCGCCAAAGCACTCCACTAACTGAACACCGCCCAGGTACTATTCCGCACTCGCCCTCGCCCTCTGCCGGCATGGATGGCTGATTACCTACCATTACCACTCGCCCATACCACAACATGCCACGACGCACCACACTCAGTCGACATTTGCAATCACCTCTACATACTACCCACCTCCCGCTCTCGCATATACCTCGCCGTTCGGCTTGACAAATCGGCACGTCGGAGCGACTAGGCGCCCTTGGTTGCTTTCAAAGACGTCAACCCGGAAAAAGAGAGAGAGAGAAAAAAAGCACAGCAGCGTTCCCTCCGCGCGGAACCGTAGTTGCATTTGCGACATACATGCAGTGCACCATCTTGGTACGGCATCGCCGAACGTTTGGAGATTCGTGTTAGTGGTTGTACCGGTGGTGTGCCGGTAGCAGGTAGCGTCCAAGCACTCGAAGCTAAGCCCGCGCGGCCTCCACTTACGAGCGAGCCCAGAATCTTGGTTACCGATCTGTTGGCTAGCTTCTTATTTTTATCGACTACTTTTTTTCTCCTAGCACGAGTACCTACTTACCTGGATTATGCTTCTCCATTCCCATCCGTCCTTCGTTCCGTCGCATTGCATAGGTGTTGTTTTTGCATCTCCGGCATCCATTGGCCAGCCACAAGACTGGGGTTTCAGCCATACACGCCTACTTCTTCACCACGGTCTTATGTTGTCGACTACTCGTAGAGGTACCGTGTCGTTATGCCGTACTATTGCCACTGCCTGCCATGGCGATAGTATCACCCATGAACGCAGGTACCCCCGGTGAGTCACATGGCACCGGTGGGTTGACCGGGCGGCTCTCGCGGGATCGACGACGGGACGCGCTTAAGGCGTACGGTAACTCACGACCGTTCAGTTACACGGGGGCGGCTAGAATCAGCGCTGACACAGCATCCCATAATCAGATGCCATCGCGACTAGGCATTACCTGTGTACTTGGTAATACCCATGTCGCGCGCATGCACATCATCCGAGGTGATTTCTGACTTGTTCAAGTTACCCATCCCATTAACCAGATGCCGGTAGTCTGCATTGGTACTAAGGGCAAAACAAAGACAGACGGCTTACGGATTATTGATCCATTGATCCATTCCAGATTTGCACGCTATTATTAGTAGGCAGGTACGGAATACTTATTAGTACTGCCTGCACTTACGAGTGCTGCTCGCTGCGCCGTATTCCGACGATAAAGCCGAGTCCGGAACCGACTGCCGAACCCGACTCCACTCGATCAAAAATTTTGCACCTGCACTTCCCTCTCCGGTAAGTGTAACAGTCTCGCCAGTTGAATACGCCATGCAGGTAACAGAGGATTTGTAATGGCTTTGCGGGGTTGGCGGCCTTTGGCGTCCGTAGCTCCCGGGCCTTACAGGTATTAGAAAGCCCTCGAAACCGCCGGCATTGGTACGTACCTAGGTATCGCCGATGGAGCTGTCGTATTTGAAGGTGTACACTAAGCAGCTCTCAGTCACGGAGAAAGACGAGGTCAACTTGAATCATCGTGATCCTCGGCACCTGATCTTCGGAATTGTGGAGGTGGAGCAAAAACCGAGAAATCTGCGAGCCCGAAAGAAGTGGGCAGGTGACCACGTTGGTAACGCATGAGTCTAGATGAGTCACGTGTGGTATTTTGGACAAACAAGGTAAGGGAGAACAAGACGGGACGAGATGGCCGCGCCATCATCACGATACGATCACGCCTACGCCTAACGGCTCAGCTTCCAACTTCAAAATCAACAGTTGGTACCGTGACCCGTAGCCGAAACGCATCGCGGCTGCTACAGCTGATGCTATAGGTGCTAAGCATCGGCTAGGGTGCCGTAGTTTTTCCACCTAAGGCACGAACAGCTTAACTTTTTCAGGTCCAGCCCGCCGACACGATCCTGAAAAAGTCTTGGAAGTCTCTTCAGGCTCTAAGGTCTTACCGGAGCGCGGGCGTGCCTGCATGGAGGGGGTGGCTAAGTTGCTACTTTAAACCCGCTCCAGCTTCTTTAGGTAAGTACATGCCGAGCCGTACCCAGTCGCGCATCTCGAACACGGACCCGGGGATCTGGGTCACAGTGGGAAAGGTTGCTGAGGGATCTGGATCTCGGTAGGGTATCAAATTTTTTTTCGTCTTTTTCTTTTTCTTCTTTTTCTTAGCCTGCGTTACGCGGCGCATACGCCCAGCCGTCGTGGAACCCTGTGACTACTACTCGTATGTACTTGACTACGGAGTACTACGAGTACATACTACTACTAGTCGAAGGTGTGTGTATGGTAGTGCAGCTAGATCTCCCTCTTGTGGCCCTATCAATACCCATCCCGGAGATACCAGAGTGAATGTACTCGCGTACGACCTACTCGTACGTGTACGTACGTGCACCAGCCCGATGTGGCTGTGTCCTGTACGGTAAAGTAATAATACGGTACTTAATTCCGTACTTGCATCTCATCATCATCAATCATCTGTATGCCCGTTGTTACCTCCCACACGCATATCGCACACACTCAGTCAAACGCGAATAATGCCGGTCTCGGAGATGGCTTCCTCTCGTTCAACTGCGTGATCGTCGGTCAGTCCGGTCTTCGCTCGCAGTGCCGCCCTCCCTCACGCATTCCATCATTTCCTCGGACTTGTATCGAATGAATGAATTCGAGATCTCCTGCTACAGCCACACTTTTGCTGTGTTGTCCCATGGTCGATTCTGTTCCTACCCGACGGAGCCGTACCGGAAGGGACAAGCGACGGATACGCGGCCCACCCTAGTCAGGTCCGTCCCAAGTTGCCAACGTACTAACTAACTGCACGCTTGGGCGTAGCTGTACTACAGATTAATCTCTCCACCTGATTGGTCGAAAAGAGATTTTCTGCAAACGTCTAGATGCCGAGCTGGAGGGAGGCCGCCTGGTTATGCACGGGTATTCTTGTCGCTCGATTTTCGAACACGAAGTTTGCGCGACGGCCTAGATCTCAGACGGATTATATCCCACAACGTCTCGAGCGCAAAAGAAAAATTTTGCAATATATCCATCTAGGTATGAAGATTTGCTAATTAACTTGACGTTTGCTATTTTCGTATACGCACGCTTGTCAATTCGTAGTCTGGTGGACTTCGTAAAGCCCTACGAATAGGTACCTACATACTTGCTTATGTCACTCAAAAAAGACCCCACTAAAGTACTGATCCCGGAGATTCGGACCACGGCTCCCCGTCACCACTTACACGCAAAGGTATCGAAAAGTACACATGTCAAAAAGACCAAGCTTTCCACCAAGAGTCGCTTAGATCTGTCATCGACATCCGAGTGGACAGAAGATGCAAAAAAGGACACATCGCCAATAGGCACGGAATGGAATAGGAGTAGAGAAAAATCCCAGCTTACGTACATACATAACTTACTGCTGCGTTACATCGCGCATTCGCGCAGCCACGATCTGATCTTGCTCCCGTTCCGGAGAAAGGAGAGAAGAAGAAAAAAAAGGAGAAAGGAGGGCGCTTCGCGAGGGTAGCATTTTCGTAACGGGGGACCGGTTGTGCGACGGATCTTTTCTGGAAAAAAAGCCAATGATTACTCGGGCGCGGCGTCTGGACCGGGGACGCCACCACGTGGGAGGACAGATTTGAGATGTGCCCGCGCTGTCGGTTGGGTCATGACATGGGCGTTTTAGGTGAGTACGGCGTAGACAGGTACATTCCTACCATGCCCTCCATCCATCCGTTGTTCGAGAGGCATGTGGAAGTATGTAATAAGTAAGCTTATACAACGTTATCACGGGCTGAGGAATACATAGAATAGTACTTCATCTATACTAGGTATCTCAATGTAACGAATCACATCTTACGGAATACTACAGGTGTAGGTCGCACATACATGACCTTAATGCGCCGGCATATAATGTATCTTCGTATCTGTCTTGACTCTTACGAAATATACGAGCCTCGGACCAGGATGCGACATCCACACAAAGACGAGATATCGGAATCAGACATGATCACTAATGGTATGAAATCATCAACTCAGCATTTCCTCGGATACACAGCTCTCCAATTCCGAACAAAGACTTCAATTCCCAAGAGTTACGGAATTACATACGGAACAGGTACCCCAGGCGTGGCCGACTCCGCCGCTCCGAGGTACGTCTACTAGCGAGTTGTGGCGCTGGGGTTGCACGGCCGGAGGGCGCCGAGAGTTGCAACGCGCTTGGCTTCGGGGGCTGCATGCACTAGCCACGCGCCACTCCACATCCACTAGATCTCCAGACGAGATATCTCCGGCAAAACAAACTTTCGACTAAACGAAAAACTTTTCGAGAAATCCGGCCGGGTCATCTTTCTTCCTCCTCCTGTGTCTCACCTGCGGCTCTCTCTCTCTCGTGCCCCTCGTCGGGCTGGCTGGAGCTGAACACGAGGCCCAGAGCCTGCGAGCGCTTCCGTCTAGACGGCTTTGGGCCTGCGCTACTTCCCCCACCAAAGCGGCCCGTCGCAAACGAATCCACCCGCGGAGAGGGAACCAGACAGTAGTGGCGAGCACGGCGGTGCTGAGGATGGAGCCACGGGTTCTCTGTGGTAGGGCTGAGAGCTGATTGTGGATGCGCGCCTTACTACCTCGTCCTCTGCGCCCACCGACGTGGCATTCTCTGGAGTCTGTCTAGACTCCAGTGAGAGGAGTCGCTAGGCAGACGCCATAACGAATGAGTTCTGTAGGACGAAATCTCACAAGAGACGGTTCTTCGGTCTTGCTGTGTACTCGCGAGCTGAGCTTACCGGACTATCGGCGACTTATGGGCCGTTCACCCATTCGAGTGGTTCAGGTCGGGTAGGACCTCCTCTGGGAATCCCACGCCAACGGAATTGATGGGAGGATAGTCGCCAGTGTGTGTGGAGTGGCTCTCGGATCATGTGAGCTGAGAAAGTGGGATTTGAGGTCAGCTTCTTATCGTCGTTCTCGACATCACAGGACCACCGGATCTGTGATGGGGTGCTTCTCAGCGGTCAGCAAGCACTTGGATCGACCCAATACCAAGGCAGACCGCTTGCCGGTTCCCAGCAGCAGCGGTCGGACGGTAGGGCGACTCTCCGTTATTCGTCCAATCGCATTGGGGAGTGATGATTTCTAAGGCTTATATGAACGGCACAAAGAACGCAACATGAGAAGCTTCTGTCCAGGTCATATCAGTCAGGGAGGTAAGAAAGGCATCGCGAATAGATTGACGCTTACCAATCTCAGGGTTTGGGTCAGGAGGCCTGGTCTTTCACCAATCGTCTGAGAAGGACCTCTACACAGCTGACCTGCTGACCTTCGCTGAACAATGGCCTGTCCTATATCCAGCTCTCATTGACATGATGATGACCATGGCGACGACATGGTGCAGCATTGACATCGGCTTAGCATGCCCGCATAGGGAGTCGGACTTAGATCCCCTGGGCGTAGATAAGCCAAGCTGACATTCTACGCCTAGTATCCTGCTGGCTTCAATGTTCAGGGAGACCTCGGATGGCTGATGTGATAAAGTTGGCACTACTACTAAGTGACTGATCGAGACTTCCCTCGACAAGTCAGAGGTATGACTCACAGGCTGTCATGTGGTGTGTGTGAATCTCATACAGAAGGAAGTCGGGATCTGGTGTAAAAGGAAAGGGATGCGTGGAAGATGGAGAAGGAAACTGTGTGTACTTCTAGCAGGAAGGGGGTCCCAATGGATCATGTTAGGTACATAGGTAGGTATGAGTACCTTAGGTACCTAGATATTCGTGTTCCTTCATGCTTTGTTCTTCTATTCATCAATCATGACTCATAGGAGCTCATATTCCTTGTCAACACTTGCCTTACCTTGTGTGTACATGAAGCCAACATATATGTGAGCGAGGGGTGAATATACAAAACAGTTTGATGGATGCCCCCCTATACTGTAGATAGGTACTCCTCTAATCCGCTCACGCACCCTGAGCATCAGCAATGTCATGGAGTTTACGGTTCTGTATAATGGATCTCGGAGATAGGCATCTTCATGCAGAAGTCAGGGTACACATCGGGTAGTTTGGTCCGTCAACACCTCCTCATCGGCCGACCGTGGATCTCACAAGCTACTTCACCGAACCACTGAAGCTGCGAGGAGATATTGACCGACAGACTATTGGATGAGTGTTAGGCAAGGCAAGCCATCGGCCAGCCGGAAGAGATATTGACCAAACCCCCGCTGGGTGTAGAACTTGGTGTTCAGGAGGGCAAGTCGTCGGTCGCTTGGCCGACATTCGTCCTTGGGAAGTTGGTGTTTCCACAAAACATGGCCTCGAGATCAAAACAGCATGTAATCATATCCATACAACACATAGATCATTGACTCACAGTAATCTCGATCATCATGATCAAAAATAGGGACGGAGCCATCTCAAGTCCGTTCATCCACACCTCCTAACTCCAGCATCAACCACCTCGTAGACCATTTATACCTATATATGTCCCTACGTAAGTTTTATAAAGGATGATACGATCACGGCTGCCTAATACGACCTCATAAGCATGACAACGCTGAGGCTCTTCTTACGTATCCGGATTCGTTGGACGTGCGAGACTCGGGTCATTCGTTGTCGTGGGGTGATCTAGTGATTCTGTCATGACTACCTGTGTATAAGAATGGTAGTTTTGTTTGGAATGAAAGATAGTCACTAGTTCCTAAAATGTGAAGCGGAATGTGAAGGGTAAGACCCTGGCATATGAATAGGCAACCTCTAAGCAAGACTCACGATGCATAGGTTTCCGGATGATGGGATCTGTGGACGACATATGTCTACCTGGATATATCAGATATATCTACCCTATAGAGTCTCATAAACAACATATCCTCTTCATTACAGGTGCTGTAGGGGGATACCATATCCTCGCAAGCAAGTAAGCAAGCGATGAGGCTCGCTGACTCCATCGTTCCCAAGAATAGCTCGGCTCCGCACAGTCAGGCATCCATCCGGCATATTTGCTTCATCCTCGAAAGAGCTGTTATAGGTACATCGTGGGTAGGTAGCATCTACTTGGGATAGTTTCATCTACGTAGGAGAAGTATGCAGTACCAGAGCCTCATGGCGATGACCACCTACTTGCTAGGGAGGTGTCGATCTATCCCGGGCCATGCATCCACTTCACGATGGTATCACTTCTCGAAGATCACGGATTGTGCCAACATAAGGAGCAAGCATGGACTCGGTTCTCTACTTGTGACTCAAGTGTTCCCTGTCGGTTCATTCATCCCCCTGGCCGCCATCAGGCAACAATCTGGTCACTCGCTGACCGTACCCTGGAATCTCCATCTGGACTTCGATCACCACCGCAAGTAATACTACGAGATGCCATAAATCAAAGGGTCCTTGATTAGCCTTAACGCCTATCTGTGACCGATCTGTTGCCTTGGCTGCCATACGGCAACAAAGTCACTCACTCCCTCACCGTACCCAAGGACACCGTACCCAAGGATACTCATCAGGGCTTCGATCACCATGCAAGGACTTGATACTACGAGGGAGTTACCTGTTCGAGGACAATAAAAGGTCACTTGTCCCACGCTACGACTTAATTGCCTTCTATCACCAGTCGAGTCCTTAAGAAAGCGAGCTAGTTATCTATCTCCTTGACTGCCCGAAGACTACAACTTCATCACTCGATCCCAGGTTACTCACTTGGACTTCGCCCATCCAAGTTCTTTACAGGTCGTGGTAGTCATGCGCTCGATTGGTTCAAGCCCCTGCGAGTACGTAGGTATTTTGTAGTCTTCGAGCAGTCAGGGAGATAAGTCGACTGGGTTTCATTTGGTCTACACTCCTGACCGTGGCCGAACTGGTGTCTTCAAACGCTCAAAGAGATGAGTCGACAGGGTTTTGACTGGTCTACACTCCTACCAGCGGCCAACTTCTCGCCTTATGACGAGATAGCATACACACCACTTGGATAGATAGGTCAAATCAAGCTCACAGATCAAGGCAGCAGTTTGACTTCTTTTCGTCCATCTCATATTTTCACATGTCGAATAAACACACCCAACATGGACAACCACCTACACATAACAACCGAAGCAAACATCAATAGTTCCTTTCTAGAACCCCATCCGCCGTCCGAGCGTTCGTTTCTCAAGCTTACCTCCCCTTTATCACCGAGCCCTATACCCGGGAATAGAGCCACGACGACCAACGCCAAGGGGTCAAAGCATAACAAACACAGTGGAAATCCACAGCCATGGCGCCAACACCCTCGTTCGAAGCCATCACGACGATCCTTGCGTAGACAGACAGGCATCTGATGAGTCACAGCAAATGCCCTCGTTGCTGCCTAATGACACTTTCCAGTGTAGGTAAATCCATGAGCTGTTTCCCGACTCCAAGGATTAGTTCGATGAAACACTTGTTTCCGGTTGCATGCCTACGGTCATAGCATCAGCGCAGTTATATCCGTACGGCAAAACAAGTGGCGCTCAGTTGCTGAAGATTCATGAAATCTCTCCGTACGGATTATGGTGGAGAAGATAGGGCTTCCAGGACAAGGTCTTAGATGTGACTAGGTGGCTTGGCTCGCTGCGAATCACCAGACTAAGACATAGGTCAGTGAAGAGTTTTTCATCGACGCGTAGGACGCGACGCGACAAACCGACCGGGCAGATCAGGGTACATGGGGTTGAGACAGGAAAACAGATGTCAGAGACAGCGATCATAATGGAATAGGAAGTAGAAGTCACAGAAACAGATGGCACGTATGGCAGAAACACCGGCGAAGCACGATTTGACTCTTTGGTTAAAGTCCCTGATGGATTGATCGATTATTCCCCATCAAACGAATCCGTAAACCCCCGTTCCCTTATGGTACAATGAACACCCCGAAAAAAGCAAGAACCCATTCCCATGATCATCATGACCAAACCACAAGGCGACGCATGCTCAGTTGTGGCAAATGTATGTGTAATGTGTGTGCGCGCGCGGAAAAATGACACTTCGTAACAGACATGAAACTCCCTTCCCCGAGGCGAGAGAGCGAATTTATCCACCGAAACCGTAGAGGGTGCGGCCTTGGCGCTTGAGGGCGTAGACAACGTCGAGAGATGTGACGGTCTTGCGCTTGGCGTGCTCGGTGTAGGTGACGGCGTCACGGATGACACCCTCGAGGAAGGACTTGAGGACACCACGGGTCTCCTCGTAGATCACTGTAGAAGGGAGACGCGGTTAGGGTCGACGCGACAGGAAGCTGGGGTATGTTGGTAGAGACTTACTGGCAGAGATACGCTTGACACCACCACGACGAGCGAGACGTCGGATAGCGGGCTTGGTGATACCCTGGATGTTGTCACGAAGGATCTTGCGGTGACGCTTGGCACCACCTTTTCCAAGACCCTTGCCACCTTTGCCGCCTATGCAAGAAGAGACGCGTTAGCCACCGGCATGACACGATAGTAAGAGCAGGCTTAGCGGATAAGCAGAGCCGACGAGGTAATACTTACGACCAGTCATCTTGATGGATGTATGGATAGTCTGTTGATGGGATAGTTGTGGGAGTGCGGGTTACAGATGAGGCTGAATACTGGTGGTTGATAATACGTGTATGGGTAGATGGAAGTGGTAGCGAGAAGATTGGGAGAACGTGGGGAAGAAGAACGGGCGTTAAATAGGGAAGATGCGGAGTGGGTGGCCGAAATCAGATCAGCCCAGAGGATCCACTCGCCAATTTTCCAAAATAAGCTGGAGCTGCCAGAACTAGGCAAGGCAGGTGCGCCCGGTACGGTACGGTACGGTAGCAGCGGTACCTCCTAACCAGGGGCGGTACGCATAGTGCGTCGTGTAACTCACGGAGCACACCTTACCGTACGAAATACAGGGCGGCGCGCAAGGACGCGGGCGCGGGTTGTGCGCGACATGCAAACTGTGGATCCCCCCTTCCCGGTGCCTGGCCGCTTGGCGGCTGGAATCAGAACGGCAAATCTGAATCAGCAACGACGGGTGGGGAATCGCGAGAAATGCCCAGTCAATCAGAGCCCGCCCTTTTTTTTGGCGCACAGCAGAAGTTACGAGACAGGCTGCAGTACGAGCCTTGCAGCAGCAGCAGGAGCAGCCCCGGGAATCTGCTTTAGCTATACCGCTTTGGGATGACCTGATTGCGTCTAGCTCCCTTTTCTAGGCCAATCGTATTTTCGCGTCTCTTCAGCGAAACGACATTACGGATTGCAGATTACATAATAACACATTAAGGGTCATTACTTGTACGAGTAAACGAAGGGATGACGTCCAAGCAGTAGGTTTTAGGCAGGCACGACCTTAGACTCCATGAAGGAACGTTCAGGAGTACAGATGTCCATGAGTAACCACTTGTTGAATGCTGCAGGCATTAGGAATAGGATTAGGCGTGATGTTTCACGGATATCGAGGAGTTGCATGCCTCCCGCATTGAGTGGTGGGCGTGACATCCATTCCCCATCGTGACTCCTGCCAAACAAACCGTACATTGCCATTAGAGTTTGCGTCTTATGGCAGCCTCGATAGACCTAGCTCCCATTGGGGATTAGATAGGAGAGAATATCAAATCTTCTCGGCACTATTTTGGCCTGCATTGAAACTTTGAGGTTAGCCTCGTGTTATCCGTGGGCTTGGGTGGGCTAGTCTCGGGGAAAGATGATGCATGCTACTCAGGCACACAGGCATCCCGGCAGAGTCATTTTATATTGTATGTACTATTTCGTTGTCAAGACTTGCACTCAATGCTCTAAACACGACAGTTCCGGTTGTACTTGCTACGATTTGATACTTAAGGGGGGGAGGCACGGCTGTAGGCTGTACGTGTAGTGGTACGTATTGATGATGTAGGGAGCGAGTCTGTCGCTGCCTCCGACTCGGTAGCTGCGGCGTTCGTGATATGGCGTCTCAATCAACCAGCAAGACAATGGAGTTAAATGCCTTGCTACGAAGCATATATCCCGTAGAGAGACTCCGAAGGGAGGCACAGTACTAACTAGCCCATGCCGTATGAGCACTACCTCAGGAGTATGCCCTACGTGACTAAATTAGACACGCGGATTATGTACCGACATTCGTCGGAGGTAGCAACTGCCAGATGCACACACCTTATGTGCCATTGCGACTAGGTTGGAATCGGCATCCGTGGCTTATCCGGAAAGCACTTTCCATAAAGGACGGTAGGAATGTGTGTACTTCGTACCACATCGAAACTGCCACTTTAACGGAGGGGCTAGCCCACTCTAATTCCCTCATGCGGTTAGGCCGCGGCAGGAAGTTGTATCGATGTACTGCTCTTTACTACGACGCGGCTGCTTTTCGCCTCGTAGTTTCGACGTAGTGCAGAGTTTAAAAGTCGAGTCGTGTTGATTGAAATAGACATCGCTAAGGTCGACATCTTAGATTAGGAGATATTACGTAGGCTAATAGAGGAATAGCGGTGCTACGGCCCTTTGATCGGGTCGCCGGTTCGGGCGGACCCACTCGCACCTTGCACGCGCCTGCAGCCAATCAAAAATTAGCACAGCTTTTGAGGTGCAAAACTGCCACCCAAAATCAAAGAACTCCAATACAGGAAACCGGACCCCTGTCTGCCCCCGAAGAATCAACACAACTGAAGAAGTCGCAATTGTCCCGGGGCCCACCCCATTGCAATTGCGCACGCTATTGTCCCTGCCTTATGTAATGCACACTGTACGAATTATTTGCCGCGCGCGCGCACTCACAATCAGCCAGGCACCCAACCCACCGCCTTTCGCCCACTATAAATTATACTCTCCCCCACCCCTCCGACTCTTTCTTCCACTTACAACTCCCATCTCCATCCATCCACATCCACTCTTCACACTTCCCATCCACAAATTCATCTAACCCTCGGGTCATCCATCAATATCGACAACATCCATCAATTCTACAGCCTCACAAGCATCATTCACGATGGCGCGCACTAAGCAGACTGCCCGCAAGTCCACCGGTGGCAAGGCCCCCCGCAAGCAGCTTCACACCAAGGCTGCCCGCAAGTCCGCCCCCTCCACCGGCGGTGTCAAGAAGCCTCACCGCTACAAGCCCGGTACCGTCGCTCTCCGTGAGATTCGTCGCTACCAGAAGTCCACTGAGCTCTTGATCCGCAAGCTCCCCTTCCAGCGTCTCGTAAGTTGTGCCTCACTCCTCACTAGGGCGTCGCGTCGTATTTCGACGCGTCTGCCACGCTAATCATCATCGTCCATCAACACGCATACTGACGCATCATCACAACAGGTTCGTGAGATCGCTCAGGACTTCAAGTCCGACCTCCGCTTCCAGTCCTCTGCCATCGGCGCTCTCCAGGAGTCCGTTGAGTCTTACCTCGTCTCTCTCTTCGAGGACACCAACCTCTGCGCCATCCACGCCAAGCGTGTCACCATCCAGTCGGTTAGTATCCCCTGCTACAACTCTCGCATTGCCGCTATCGCAGATGCACTAACAACTTCTACAGAAGGACATCCAGCTCGCCCGTCGTCTCCGCGGTGAGCGCAACTAGAGTGTCCATTTCTTCACTTGATCTCTTTCTAGTGGCCTAGGCTCTACTGGACAGTGGAGGATACGACACACCTTTTCATGATTCTTCTGGCATGGCATGACGACTTCGGTTTTTACAGGGAACGGGTAATAGTGGCGTTAGTGTGATTGCGTTTCTTTTTACGGCAAGGGGTGTACATCAGTGTTTAAGACAGTTGCCGGCCTATCGTACGCTGCGGTAGGGAAACATCAACAATGCGAGAGTGAACTGAACAAGCAGTTCTTGATTTTATTCTGAAATATCTTCATTCTTCTGTGCCTCGTCATCGTGATTCGTAGCTGTCCACCATCGTCGACTTGACTCATCCAGATAATGGACGCGTGACGCCCTGAGGGCGCGATGTCTAGTGGAGCCACGGGTGTCTTGTGCCCGCTAACGAGTGCCCACTTGCAGGTGTCGACCGCCTATAGCTTACTGAACTCTAGGGAGCTCACGTCCACTACAGATTGCCTTCGCTTACGGACCTGCACCTGTCCAAGTATGTAAATGGCCAACCCGTCCCCGTCCACGTTCCCAACTTCCAACCGACGCATGTCAGGTTGGGCCTGCCATGCCGCTACTCCCATAATCTATCCTACACGAAGATGTGTGAGTCGATACGGCTCCATTTCGCTGTCGTCTAGACATGACTCGTCCAGTCTGGACTTGCAGACTACCACGATTATAATTCATCTACCTAATGTATCCCGTCGGGATCAGTAATCGACTCTGCAGGATCCGTAAGTCCGTGACTCTTCGCCCAAGCGGCCGTTCGACCGAGCTGGAGCGCTTTGAAATCATTTTTTAACAATCCACACACGCCAGCTTTTTTGTTCCAATTCTCTTTTTCTTTTCCCCTCTCCTATCTTTCTATCTTATCCAATCTATCTACCCTTCGTTAACGCCCCCAGATCTATCTATATTCCATACTCACGCTTTTTGTGTGATATTGTCTGACTGCGTTCAGAGCAGCGACCGCCAGCTATCACATTCGAGTCGCGGCAGGTCGAGGAAGCGCAGGACTTGGCCCAGGTGGTCGAAGCCCCAGAAGTACTCGGTTTCGCCCTGCGCGTTCGTGCATTCCATCCACGGCACGCCGAAACCGCCGGTTTCGAAGGCCTTGTCGGTATTTTTGGCGAGGACCTCGACGCCGAGGGTTAGGGCTTCGGTTTGGGCTGGGAGGGTGAAGTTAGCTGGTGGTGCTTTACTCCAGGCTTTCCTTCTGGGTATGATGATATTGGGTATGAGGGAGGGAAAGGGGGAAGAGAGGTAGGGAGGGTAGAAATACCTTTCTCTGTGGCCTCTTCACCCAGGACTTCCTTCAGGATCGGCGTGAAAGTGGCCGGGAGGTAGATCTCGGTGTGGTGGACCCAGTACTCGTTCCAGAGACGGTCGAGGACCTTCATCAGGACCTCCTGGTCTTGTATCGTGGCGAGGATCTGGTTGATCTCGGTTGTGTTGGGCGGGAAGGGCGTCGGGTGGGTTTCTTTCATGGGGATTTGGAAGGCGGTGGCCCAGTTCATGCGGTCGCGCATTACCCAGCGGTCTTTGTCTGTTTTTTTGGTTGTCAGTTGTTGGCTTTTTTTTAGGTGGGTTTCTGGGGTTTGGGTTGGGTTGGGTAATGAGGATGGGTGGACGGATGAGAGAAGTCTAGTCGAATCGTGGGGTGATCATGGAGATCATTGGGATGGACTTCGGTGTTCATTCTCGGGGTGATTCGTGATCCCTTTGTCTCAGGACTGGGAGAGACGCAGGAGGTTTGGGTTTTGGCACAAGGTACGTACTCTTGACCCTCATGGGCGTGTTGTTTCCGGTCTTTTTGAACGCACTTGTTAGCCAGTCTGTTCACTCAGTTGTCTTTCCCCCTGATTCCATCTCCATGGGATATCACGTCAAGGAAAAGACTCCAGTTGCCTACAACCTTGGTTAGGGTTGGGCAATGGGTAGTCACGAAGGGACACGCGTCTCGAACCGGCAACAATCAAGGAGAGAAATGAGGAATAACTCACCATCATCATGAGCCCGCGAAGGGATATGGGCACGTACGTCTTCTTGACGTTTTGGAACGCGGCATTGTGCTGTGCTACTGGTCAGCCATACATCGAGACTCTGAGACCGAGTTGAGACCACGATCCTTTGCGTTGTCGACTTACCCTGAAGACATAGTAGACCTCGTACGCGAACGGACTGAGCACGTCGAGATAGAGGGTGATCGAAGGCGCACTCATGTTTGCTTCTCGTTGTATGACTTGGTCGTTCGGGCTTCTGTCTTGGGAGTAAGGGCACACGAGAACTTCTGAGGTTGGCGTTGCCTCGGGTATAAATGAAGATTTAAAGGCCCGAAGAGAGAAAAAAAGAGGGCTTCCCTCTGTGCGGCCTCTAGTGTCAGTCGTAGTGTGTAAGTCTAAGGTATGGATTAGATTAGATGAAGCACACGATCGAGTTATCGGTCACCTAGACTGACGACGGCCTCGACTCTGGAGAAGTCCGGTGGTTTCTTCTTTTGTCTGATGAATCTTTCTTCTCTCTACGTACGAAGTACGAGTAGTACCTTGGTCTACACGACTGAGCAGACCTACCTGCTATTCTTAGGTAGCTCGCTGGTAGCCAGACAGCTGAGGATGTTTTTTTGATTACTGATACTATTTCGCTGGGCACATAAGCGCTGTCTCCACCCCGACTTTCCCGCATGAAGCTGGGCGGTGAGGCCTTGGATCAGAATCCGAGTTGGTGATGACACCGGTAAGCCTCAATCAATATGATATGAATTCATCTGGGTGCTTTATGAGACAACATGATGGTATTTTTGTCATCGGAAACTGAACTGAACGTACTGTACAAAATGAGAGAAATATCTAAGTACAACCTATCCATTAATTTAAGACGCCGAAAACGCCTGCGCGGTGCACCCTATGAGCCCCTTCTTGTCTGGCCTAAGCTAACGAACGAACTGCCCATTCTCACTCAACCCATGTGGCTCTTTCCATTCTTCACGTGGAGCCGGGTCAACACATCAAACGCGCCCGTTCCGACACTGCTGAGTCTACCCATGACGATGCGACTACTGGGTGTCGTAAGGTCGTCCCAGTCTCCGTCGAGCAGGGCGTCCTTGAGGAACGACAACGTCGTCTCGAAACTCATCTTCGTGAAGGGACTGACGTTGCCCTTCAGTCCGTTACGGTTGAACGGAGTGAAGGTTCCGTTGCGTGTCATGTAGTCACCGATGAGGTTCAAGTGACGTCTGTCGACGCCGATACCGTGACCGTCGAAGACACCGCCGAGTTCGAGAATGATACTCTGCCGAGCGGCTTCAACACCGTAAACACGTAGAACAGCGGCAATATCGTTGGTCTTGATGTTGTTGGGGTTGATGAAGTCACCATACTTCTGCATCGCCTCGAGGTTCACACCGTCGGTGTGGATAACGGCTCTCTCCGTCTTCTCGCCGGTGTAGATGTCCACCACTTGTTCATCAGGTACGTAGACGCATGACTTGATGCCAGGAATCTGCTGGATGAGCGACTTGCGAACAGCCTCTTGGACGATGCTCAGCATGAGGACCTTGGGGATGTTGGCGTCGTACTCGAGCGTGAAGTCACACCACTCGCCCAGGGTCTCATCACATTCGAAGCGAGAGACGACTGGTGTCCGCTCCTTGACGCGTCCCTCTCGGCTACGGTTGAGCTCCTTGTTGCCAGATTTGTTGCTGTCCTCCTCGTCCTCGTCTCCGGAAGGAGCCGGACTGCCACCAAATCCTTCGTCTTCATGCTCGTCCTCGTCATCTTCGGGGGAAGCCTCACGTTCCATCCGTCTCTGAATCTCGTCATCATCATCATCGTTTGCTCCATACGAAACGGCTTGTGAACGGTTTGCGCGTTGCTTAGCATTAGTGGCATCATCGTCACCGTCGTCATCGTCGTCATCATCCTCGTCCCGCGGCGCGGCCTCAGAGTTTGCTGGCGCTGTCTCCACGACGCCGGCCTTTTTGCCGACCTCGGGTGCTGCTGCGTTCTCTTTGTCCATCTTGGCCTTGATCTCTTTCTTCACGAGTCGTTCCAACAAGGGCAGAAGCTTGATCTCAACTGCGTTGAGCACATCAGACGTCGTAATGGCATACGTCTGCGTGTAGTCCTTGGAATGGAAGAACTTGAGACGCACATCGAACATCTTCGCCAAGCGATGACCGATGCCCTTGCCGACTCGCTCTTTCACCGTCACCTCATCAACGACGTGGGCAACGGGAAGGACACTGATGGCCTTGGCAAAAGTCTCACCCTCGGCTTGCGACAGTTCTGGGTGCAACAGCAGGGTCATGGATGGCGTGGAGATATGGTCACTGGCTGTCATCAAGATTTCTCTTAGACGGGGAATACCCAGCGTGACGTTCTTGGCAGAGTGACCAGCCAAGTGGAAGGTGTTCAGTGTCATCTGCGTCGATGGCTCACCCACCGACTGGCCAGCAACAATACCTACAGCCTCGCCTGGTTCGACGAGAGAGTTGAGATACTTGGAGTGGAAGATCTTCTCGGCATACTTGCGGGGCACCAGCATCTTCGAAACAGTCAAGCTCTTCTTGTCTCCTTTCTCTCCCTTTTCTTTGATTAATGCATGCTCGTTCTTCTTGATGTAGTTCGTGACCTTCTGGTAGAACTTCTCTGAAGTGGCGAAAGCATGTCTGTTCGGGTTAAGCTCGGCTTGGATAGGGTCCAGGCCGCTCGGGTCGTTGGCGACAGCTTGCTTAACGGCCTTCTTGAGGTATTTCTGAGCGTAGTCCTTGGATTCATAGATATCTTGCTCCCATCCCCGCTCGGCAATACCAAGACGGTGGACTTGTGATGTCTGGTTGCGTAGGACAAACTGGAAATCATGCAGATACTTCTGCTTCGTGATGTCCAATCCGTCCTCACCGTACAGGAACTGGATCATGGAGCCATCAGAGTCACGAACGGACGTATCGTAGGAGACCCGTAGGCCCTCCATGCCTTTGATAAGACATCTCTGCAAGTAACCTGAACGCGAAGTCTTGACGGCTGTGTCGATAAGACCCTCACGTCCAGCCATGTGATGGAAGTAGTACTCCTGCGGTCTGATACCCGTCAAGAAACGGTTTACGATATAGCCACCGGCTCTGACGTGGGTCTCGTAAGGGCGGAAGCAAGGAAGCGTCTTGCCGCTGACCATAATGGGGACTCGTCGACCCTCAAGAACTTGTTGACCAAGATTGCAGGAAATCAGGTTAGCGTTGACAGGACTACCTTTGGCACCAGAAATTGTCATCGACTGCATGTGATTCTTGGGGAACTGCTTTTCAAGACCAACAGGCAGACATGACTGGGTCACCTTTGAAGACAACTTTTGACAGCTGGCGTTGACCATGTGCTCAAGGTCTTCCTGCTTCTTGCCATCGCGGAATACCTCCTCCAGACGCTCAAGAAGGATTGGAGTCGTGCTGTCAACGTCGGCACGGTCTCCGAGACTGACGTGAGTGGCAGAAGCCTCGAGACCGATGCGGGCAGCATCTTCTAGTACTTCTTTTCGCTTCTTCTCACCTTCAGGGGTAAGTCGCAAATCATCCATACCACAAGTGAAAGCACGCATGTTGAGGAACCTGGTTAGAAGTCGACCCATGCAACTAAGTAGGCGTGCGGCTGCTTCAGGACCCCAAATCTCGTGTATCGAGTGGATGAAACCACCCGCACTTGGACCGAGCTGCGACTTGTCGAGAATACCGGTAATGAACTCGCCATCCTCGAACAGCACCTCGCCTTCTTCCTTGAAGACACCCCACGGGTCCTTCTTGATGGATGTGCTTCCTGTCATCCACAGATCTCCGCATCCGGCGGGTCGGATATTCTTCAAGATCGTAGTAATCACCTGTTTACCTGTCCACCGCTTTGCTGGCTTCCACACAGCTGGGGGGACCAACTCAAGCCTCTCAGAGGTGATATGGCCGCTCTCGGGGCGCAGTGCACTGTAAACGAGCTGGTTATAGGCACTTTTGTCGAAGAATGTGTCCTTGTTACAGAGCGCAACGGAAACCGAAAGATGGTCCTGAATCAAACCACGAAGAGGCTTTCCAGCTGTCGCCGAAAGGTACTGATGGTCTGTGTCGGCGATTTGGAGGGCCTCAACTCGCGCAAGCTCGTTTTGGGGGAAATGCATGTTCATTTCATCACCATCGAAATCGGCGTTGTAAGTGTTACAGTTTGCGTAGTGCATGCGAATGGTCTTTTCACCAGGCAAAACCCTAGCTCTGTGACCCATGATCGAGGGCTTGTGAAGCGTGGGTTGACGGTTCATGAGGACGACATCTCCGTTTCCAAGATGTCGGTGGACCTTCTTGCCTCCCATGCCGCCACTGTAGTTGTGGCTGCTCGGAGCAAGGAGCTGGTTCGCCAAGGCGATACGATCCTCGACCGATTTGTTCTTCAGGTTGATGACCTGCCCATTCTCGTTCTCAATAGCCGCAGCACCCGGCCACTTGTCGATACCATTGATAACAGCCTGCTGCATTTCCCTGAAGTTGTGGCTCGTCACAGGCTCCGGGTAGGTCAACTTCTTCGCGAAAACCGGGGGGACACCAATTTCACTCGTTTCGATGTTGGGGTCAGGGGAAATGACAGAGCGCGCGGCAAAGTTGACACGTTTACCCATCATGTTCTTTCTGAAGAGACCCTCCTTCTTTTCGAGCTTCTGCTTGATGCCATCCTCATTTCTCTTTCCGGCCGCACCACGAATAGGGTTCCTGTCTCGGTCGATCAAAGAGTTGACAGTATCTTGTAGCTGGCAGCAAGCCTCGTACATTTCTGTCATCTCTCTTTTCCTGTTGGGTGCGGAAGCGCTTGCGTCGGCTCCCTGCGAAATTTCTTTATGTAACTGGGCGATCCGTGCGCACGCATTGAGGATCTGTTTGTACAAAGAGTTCTGTTGGGCTTCGGCAATCTCGCCATCGCCCTGTCTTGCTTCAGGGCGGAACCGATTCGGAGGTACGAGCACGGTCTGGAGGAAGAAGTTGTCTGCGGGCAGCTTCTTGCCATTCGGTCTGGAGTTGTAGACTAACGCCAGAACCTCTTGCTCCTTCTCGAATAAGAGCTGTAACCGGGCATGAACTTCCGTTGAGCTGACATATCGCTGGTTGCCTTTTGTGTTGCCTTTCTTTTGCTTTGACTTCTTCGTCCCAGCATCGGCCATGACGACGTCGCCGTTCTCGTCAAGCTCTTCGCCGGAACCTTCTTCGTCTTCATCCTCGAGGCTGTCTTGCTCTTGCTCATCCTCGCTTGAAGCTACATCCACATCTGCGACACCCTCGTCGGAATCGTAGTCGGCTTTCTTCTTTGACGCTTCCGCCTTGGCCTTTTGCTTGACGACGATAGCATCTCTCCGCTTGTGGCTACCCTGAGCCATCTTGGCCATATCCTTGTTGCTCAGAGCTTTCTCGAAGATCTTGACAAAGCGGTCCTTTCGGAAACTGGGCGAGATAGCTTCGCAGGTGTGACAACTCCGTCCCTTGGTGATATCACGGAAGAAGTCCTTCAGCACCTGTCTTCGCGCCTCGGAAGCACCCTCGTGCTTCCCCTTCCTAATATCGATGGCCGCTACCTGACATTTTTTCAGTTCCTGCGCCGTATATGCTTCTCTCATGCGAATTATCTTATCAATTAGAGACTTCTTCTCGTCCGAGGAGACGTCTTCGTCGTCAACTTCAATATCGGCGGTTTCCGGGCTGATATCGTCGAGGTAAGCGGCCGCATCAATCAAGCCAAACTGAAGCAAACGGAGCTTGCAAATAACGAGGTTGATGTCGGCTCTGCGCATGCGAAATCTGAAACAATACTGGCATTGAGCGCGCAGGAGGCGCAGAATCTGGTCCATGAATACGGGATGGTATACAGGAATGGGCAGCTCGATATGGCCAGCGTGGCCCGGGCAAGTAGGCTGAGGGAGGTTACATGTTGTGCATCTAACAACGCGCTCGATTAGTATGGCAATAACGGTGGCAACGGCGTGAATCCCGAAGAGAAAACAGAGGATGCGCATACATTGAGTCGCCCCAGGAACCTAGCGCTGGATCGTACAGACCGCCGGGTATGGGGTTCAGCAGACTGTCGAATGTGGTCGGGTTTTCGATCTTCTTGACAGAGATGGCCCTGATCTCGTTGGGGGTCAGGAAATCGAAGTCGACGCTATCAATAGCGGAGAAGATGGGTTGTGAGATATTCATGGCGTTGTTGGATGGGCAATCCTCTTGTGAGGACTGCAACGGTGAGGGATCTCCAGATAATCAGGTTCAACAATCACGGAGAGTGAATGTGACTGGACCACCGAGTTAGACCTGGTTAGGTACTTCGTAGTGGAGGATGGCAATCGACTTGGACTTGGTAGGTAGAAAATTGAATCTCGACTTTTTGGCGGCGGTAGACGGCAGAAAGCAGAAAGCATGCCCTCATCTACGTGCATACTTCGCTTATGCAGATATTCTGTGATGGGAACTGCATCAAACGCAGATCACGGGACTAACGGGTGTACATGCAGGTGTCGAAGCACGTTTTGCGATCCGACCCACTCGGCCTTTCAAACAGCCAATAGTAAAAGGGACTAATTATGTGGTGTTCGATTTGCCCGCCTTCACGATAAAATGGGGACTCTCTATTGTCACTGAAGGGACATTTCGTAATTCGTCTTCGTACACTCATTTGTACACCACCTTAAAAGATCATCTCTATACACGAACATTTCCGTTCAACACATCACATCCTCAATCTGGTCGCCCACAGTTCTTCACGTGCAGCCGGTACCCAACCTGAAACCCCTATGAGAACCATCGTATCTGCTTTCATGTTCACAACCAAATCGCCGTACTCATCAACGCGTGCTTCGTCTGGCACCTACCCATCTTTTACCAGCGCGACGTAGTCTTCCTATTGACTTGTTTGACCATCGGCTAGCTAGCTCGTTCACTATCAATCATTCCCCCCTTGGGCCGACGGGCACCTATCATGGATCGGCACGGCTCCCCCAGTCTGGGCCCCCGTAACGATGGCGCATCGCGAATACAGAAGCCCGAGACTGCTGCAGACAAGGCAGCTAAGCTCGCAGCCCTCAAGGCGCGTGTGTCGGCAGCTATAGGATCAAGTAAAGCCAAGGGTGGCTTGAACGTTGGTCTTCATCCGGCTCTTGAGGATCTCGGCCAGTGGAAACCGAGCCCCAAATCCACCGATTCGAAACCCGCGTCGAAACCCGCCTCCAGTGTCCTGCCAAAGCAGCAGAAACCTCTCGACTTGTCTGGCCCCTCTGCCGAGGAGATCAAGAGCAACCCCTACTATGACGCGAGCCTTGGCGCCCCGACAGTTAAGCCTCGACAGTCACGTCAGCTTGTTTTCAACCAGAAGGGCAAGTATATTCAACAAGCCACGGCTCTCCGCCGTCAAGCTGCCCTTGAAGCTCTGAAGAAGAAGATCGCGGCCCAGACTCGTAAAGCCGGTATAGATGAAGACATCGACGTCGAGAAGAATTTCGTCGTCGAAGCGCCGCCCGAAATCGAATGGTGGGACGAAGGGCTCGTGAACGGAACCAATTACGACGACATTGATAATCCCACCGCTCTCAAAATCGATACCGAAGATACCATAGTCACAAGCTACATTCAACATCCCGTCGCCATTGAACCTCCCCAAGACCGACACATTCCTGTCAAGCCCATGTACCTAACCTCGAATGAGCAGGCCAAGCTGCGCAGACAACGCCGTATGGCCGACTTGAAAGAAGAACAAGCCAAGATACGCTGTAAGTCTCACTGTGCTCGACATCTTCCAAACCGGATCTCCTATCTTTCCACATGATTCCTCTCCTTCCAGTTTTCAACTTACACCTGCTAATACCATTTCGTACAGTGGGTTTGGTCCCCGCGCCGCCACCGAAGATCAAGAAGGGCAATCTTATGCGTGTGTTGGGAGAAGAGGCTGTTAAGGACCCGACGGCTGTCGAAGCTCGAGTGAACCGCGAGATTGCTGACCGACACGCGAAACACATGGAGACCAACGAGGAGAGAAAGCTGACCAAGGAACAAAGACACGAGAAACTGGCAAAGAACCAGGAGAAGGACGTGGCCAAGGGTGTGCATATGCTAGTCTTCAAGGTCAATTCCTTGGCCAACGGACAGCACCGTTTCAAGGTCAGCAAGAACGCGGAACAGCAAAACCTCAAGGGTCTCGTCATCATGCACCCTAAGCAGAACCTCATCATTGTCGAGGGCGGTGAACACAGCATCAGGCAATACAAGAAGCTGATGGTCAATCGTATCGATTGGACGGAGAATGCGCCGCCGAGAGATACGGGTGCCCAGAATGACGGTTTGAGGGATTGGCTGAGAGCTGAGGATGAGAAGGGCAATCTGAAAGACCTGGCGCTCAACAAATGCCAGTTACTATTCGAAGGTGAGGTGAAGTCACAGGCCTTCCACGCCTTCAAGTCACGCGTCTGCGAGACCGACGCCGAGGCGCGGCAGGCATTATCAAGGGCGAAATTAGAAAGCTTTTGGAACATGGCCAAATCCACATCGTAGCTGGTAGCTTATGTAGATTGGACAATGCTTCTTCGGGTCCGTTTTCTCTGTTAGGTAGTAAACACCTACTACGAACTACAAACACTATGAACAGATTCATCCTGACATGAGACTCATTGATCGTGCCGTTCTTTGTCATTTATTACGTGCCAAGCTCCCGAATAGAAACGCCCGTTTATGCTACCGTCCTCACAAAATGTGGCTATCTCAAATGGGTATCAGAGTTGACTTGTAAACTCTGGGCGGCGCCTTTAAGCGCCGTCAATTAGCATCATCTCATCTTCAAACTCATCATCGTCCATGTCGTAGTCCTCACGAGAAGCCTGCTCGGCCTGTGCCCTACGCAAGGCTTCGAGCAAGGCATCGTCTCCTTGGTTCTGGAGCTCCTTGATTCTTTCGGCGTCCACCTTCTCCTGGTGAGCCTTCAAGTCCTGTAAGCTCCACATACTGACTCCTTCCTGATCTCTCGCCTTAAAAGGTCGTGCCATATCTCTCAAAAATCGCTTTGCTGCGATGATGGACATCTCCGTGCTGAGGTTGGTATCGACCTCAAGCATGGCTTGACTGATCCACTTCGGCAACTGATTGCGTCGCTTCTGGTAGCGACGGTCTGCTAGAACCATGATTCCGTAATCGTCTTTGCCTCTGAGAACGCGACCGAGGCACTGCGCGGCATGTCGCATGGCGTCGAATGATAAGAAGTCGTTCTCGCGAATGCGATACGTCTCTCGCAAGAACTGCAATCTCGCCTGGAGAATGACCGACTTCGTATACTGGAATGGGACACCAATGCACAGGACAGTTCTGCCGTACTGATGATCGAAATCAATTCCTTCCGAGACTTTGCCACGAGCAACACACAGCATAACCGCACCTCTTCCATTGCAGCACGCTGTGCGGTACGACTCCAATGCGAGAGACGTCTCTTGCGCATCGGGCGTCTCGACGAGGATCAGCTTGTACTTCCAGACCTCGTCTAAAATTCCCATTCCTTGCCACATGCTGATTATATGTTCCATGTAGAGATACGAAGGGAAAAAGACGACCATGCCGTCGGGCGTGACCCTGGCAAACTCGGTCAAGAGGTTGCCATAGTTGCGAACCATATGAGGCTCTCTTCGAACATCGAAACTGCTCGCAATTGGGCTTTGATCGCTACCGCGCGTCACGATCATGGGCAAAAAGGACCGTCTTGCTAGCGTCATCGTGTAAGACTCCTGCACGACGGTTGAAAACCCTAGCATCTTTGGGTACATCTCTAGGGGTGAGATAGTGCCAGACGTGATGATGACCGAGCTGAATCTGTCGAATACGGGCTTGATCGCAATGGCCGCATCGAGACAGGCGAAATGAATGATGGGGTTGCGCATTTCTGTCGTCTCGGTTTCGTAGGTCTGTTGAATAATTAAGAACCCCTTTTCGTAGGTGGCTACTAGTGTAGCAAACGTCGCAACATCCTGCAGGGCTCGGTAGTGCTCGAGGTTAGTGAGCTCGAGAGTTCTGACTAGCGAAGCCAGTCTTTCAGCGCAGAATCTCAGGGGTTTTCTCTCGATGAAGGTGTGTTCCTTCAGATGCGCTAGGAATGACGGTGGTGTCTCCGAGATTGTTACCTCAACTTTCAAGCGAGACTTGAGATATTCAATGAATCTTTTCAAGAAAGCTGTAAAATGTTCAGCTCTTCGGATGTTGCCAGGTACGGCTTCCTTCAACAGATCGTCGGGCAATGCAGGGTTCGCCATAAAGGCGTCTTCCTGACGAGCCTCGTCGGCGTCGCGAAGGCCCTCAACGAGCTTCTGGTACTCGTTTTCTAATTGCTTTCGATCCGTCTCCTTCATCTCGGAGACTTTGCGCTCAAGGTTGGCCGCGCCTTTAGTGGCTTTGTCTAAAGAGTCCTCGGTAATATCGGTACTAAGAGCCTCAATGCATACGTTGTCGATGTTATGCGCTTCGTCAAACACTACGATGCAGTCCTTGGCGAGTTCCTTCGACACACGTTCGGCTATCTTGGGGTCGAGCAGATAGTGATAGGAATAGATGATCACGTTACAATAGGGCATCTAGATAAGTTCATAGTCAGATACACCGAAGATCATAAGCAGCAACTGGGTGTAGGCCGAGTCGCTCCTTGGTCGGGGAATGACAACATACCATGCGCCGAGCAGTAAAGTAAGGACACTGCTTATGCTGCTCTCCATATCTCAAGAGTCCGTCAAAGGTCCATACGCCGTTCGGAATCAGGTTGTGTGACTCGAGCAAATCGAGATTGTCATGATAAATGCAGGTCTCGACATTCTCGCCCTTATCCTTCTTTGCCTTGATGAAACCAGCAGTGAGACTTCGGCACCGGCTATCGACAATAGCACCACTCTTTTCCCTCTTGACGGAAGGGTGAAGGCAGAGATTCTTCCGGCTGGTCAGGCCCAAGCCACGAAATTCTTCGACGTGACCCAGCTCGTCGGCGCGAAATTTCATCAAGGCCTTTAGCTCGGCCAGCGCCTTCTCAATTTCTGACATTGTACGGGAACAATAAATGAGCTTGCGGTGTTCCGGGTAATGCTGCTGATACGCAACGATAAGAGACAGAAGCGAGATAGTCTTGCCAGTCCCTGAGGGCATCTCCAAGACACAATGACCGCCCGCGTCAAGGGTCCGTTTGAGGTCGCACATATACGCATACTGTTCGGGGTAGATGTGAGGATACGGAAACAGGACCGGAAGGTCATCAATGAAGAACTTCATCTTGTTGCCACTTGCCGAGCCACGTACGGCGACGGGATGCGGTAGGGTACTTGATTGGCGACCAGGTAAGTACCCCAGTCAACGAGATTGGTATGTGTATACCGATATCCTCGAGACTTTCAAGCGTGCTGCAGGAGCTTGGCGGACTTCGTTCTGTAGGGAAGCCGCATGTAAAACGACGGAAATGCTGCCGAGCCCAGGCTCACTCTGGTCGCCTGCCCACCCTGTGATGAAGCCGAGGGCGAGCAGCTTAAATATGTGCGCCTGCGTGGGTTGTCCTTTCACGCACGTTCTCAACCTTTCCTCTCCCTAACGTCGCTGCGAACGTCTTCAGTACTCGGTCACAACAGGGACTTAGCCACGAACAGGCCTGGAAACGTACATTGATATGTCGTGAATTCTGTTGTATGCGCGGCGCCGCCTTCTTCTCCTCAGTACGCGACAAAAAAGCCTATGCGTTAACAATGGCACCTGCAGCGAGATGACAAAAAAAGAGATACCTGCGATAGGTGTAATGATTGAAGATGATGGTTCGGTTGTTGAGCTCGATAGGTAAGTGGGTGGTGGGTGTGTAAAGTAGAAGAACAAGGGAGCTACAGCAGTGGCTGTGCGCAGCTGGAGTACCTATTCCACTGTACTTGCAGTGCAGGCACCCGACAGAATCTGGGTTAGGTACTGTTCAGTACCTGACAGGATTAGGTAACGTTGGTCGGGTCACGGTCCGTCGGGATGTGGCAGTGCAGAGCTGTGGCGACCAGCGAATTCTGGTGCACTAGCCACAAATCACTGGCATATGAACCTTGGCCGCAAATTCACCTCCACAATCTCAGATCCAACTCCGGAATGCGCCTAGACAAGTCTGCTATCGTCCATGGTCAGCAATCCCTGGTTGTAGATTTGGTGATCTCAGTATCTTCCTTGGGTATCTGACTAGATGATGGCTCTCATGAGTACCCAGAGAACCTATCTACGGGCCTGTATGTCGTACCGAGCCAAGGATCTGATCCGAGGCCGGCAAGCCGGGTTACGGATTTAAGTGGGCACCAACCGGTGTGAAAACCCCGGCCCTTTCCCATCCTCTTTTCCTACCAACTTATATGCTGACTCGATCCATCCTCCTCCCTCTCTCACTGACGGAAGTAGTCTACTCTATCGCCATGAGAGCGCGGGCGCTCTTTCTGTGCGCCCTGGGCTTGTTAGGTGGCAGCTACTGACAGTCATATTATTGGCAACCCGGAACGGAGCATGATACGGAATGATACCACCGGCTATATCTCCCGTTTTACACGCACGGGTAGACGAGCCTTCTCTCCATCATTGACACGTATCGCATTCCCCATCATTGGTGGTCACGTTCGCAGGTGCATTGAAGTTCATCGACTTTCAAGGCTTCTGTAACAGAGCTTCACGTTGCCACAGACGACAGCTTCATATTCCAGCAGGGATCGTTGGTGCTCATGGCCCCATGGCAACGCCCTGACTAGATGGAGGAGATATATATTTAAGAGCACATTCATCGCGCGTCCGTCTCCCGCGAGATAGCCGTCAACCCCCGCCAGTCACAACTGCGCTCCTGCCATCTAATGCTGTCGGGTCCAGCATTGAAGGAGGAAGATATACCATACGGAAGGTCTTATGGTCCCTGCACTAGCATACAAGGATTCAGCATTACCAGTGGATACTGGTAAGAGACCAAGAACACTACAAAGCTGCGAAGAGCGCAACGAAGCGGATTGAATGATGAGATATCTGTGCCGCTCAAGTTGCTGAGCAAGGGTTGTTTTAAGATTAAATATCTATGGAGGTTCTGACTTGTAGGTCAATGGGTCATCGCTGAGGTGATAGTAGAGAAGCCGATTCCAGCGGCGGTCTGTTCCTTGAGTGCGCTGCGCCTCGACCCTGGCGTCTGGCGCCTGGCCAACGCTGGTGATTGAAGCTGTGTATCCGAATCGCTGATCTTTTTACAAGAGAACCTGTGCTAGCGGTTCGACGCATCGAATTACGCAGTGAAACTAAAGTCAGCAACCAAGCCCTCCCTCCCAGACAATGCATCATCATCATCCGACTCCATCCTGATGATTCAGAAATGGAAAAAAACAATACCGCCGACAGATGCCATAGACTCTATTCGACAATGATCTATCACTGTATATCAGAACACTGAAAAGGCATCACAATGTTGTTAGGTTGGAATGGCTTTATCATTCAGGCTCTTGTCTGAATCTCATTGCTGTACAGCGGTCGGTCGATCGCCAGACAGTCGGTTGGAATCCCTAACCGATTAGAACGGTGCGGTCAACAACACTTTCCCAACAGATGGCGATGGTTTCGACGTTCCTTGACCGGCAGTTCCGACGGTATGAAGATTCTACCCATTTCTTGACCCCAAGTACATGTCAACGTCTGCTACTTCTGTTTCCTTGGCTAGCCGCCCCATTGGAATAGTCCTAACCGACCGCCTCCTATTGATATAATGGCACAGGCTGCGTCTGTCCATCGTTTGAGATGTCAAAACCGACCAGGCCGACCGACGTGCAACTCTGCAAAAACTGACCGATCAAGCATTTCCACATGGCCCAGCCTGTCAGCCAGCCAGCCCTGAACTGCTTGTGCCTCAAGTGAACCTTCCAGATACTTTGTGTGTTCGCTTCAACAGTACCAGTGGCACGATAACGCTGGCTATCGTGACCGGAACGATTCAGCTAAACCTTTGCCTTAATACCTGTCGGCCGTTATTACCCCTGGGACACTTTCCAGTTTCCCTGTATCTGCGCTGAATTGTCCAGCCACACCAGCACGTTCAGCAGGGCCAGTGGGCGTCTGCCTGCAATATCACGATCAAATCCCAGCTGTATTGGGGTCAGAATGGAATTGGAGAAGTAGTAAGGTGAAGGAGCACCAGATGGCTCTACGAAGTACGACAAGAAAAGACCTCCTCAATTTGGCTGGGAAATGAATGACCCTGAACCACGATTACGAATGTGCGACTGTTGAATCCGTCCTATCTACTGCCGGCGACTGTCAGCCTATAATGCCGGCACCATCGACTGATCTATGGCTACCCCTGGCTGGGTCGCGATCGGCACCTGGGTAACTTCCAGCATGACGGCGGCCCGCAAGTGTACTCAGGGGCCAGGGCTGCGATCCCGATATTCTTGGGGAGTCCTAACCCTCTAGCATGCCATCGCTCTATTTCAGGCTCCCACTGCAGTATCTCAACCGTTCCCACTCTTACTGAGATGTGGTTCAGACTGGTGGGATGTTCCGAGTGTTTCAGACGTCGTAGAGCACTCGTTTCCGGTCCACACCACTTCTTCTTTCTACCCGTGAAATCAAAGCCAATGCCGACTCCGAAAGGGGGATGTTCATCAAAAGGTTACGGTTTCGCCGCGCAAAGTCCAATTTTCAGGAACCGCAAATTGGCTCACGAAATGCAGCCTGGAGATGATGATATACGAAGGCTTGCTATGTAAGGCAAAGCAGCGACATCGACAAAACTACGGAAACTTCAAATTCATCAAGAACCGTCAGGCAGAGCCTTTCCCACGACAGGCCGCTCGTGATGACCTCTGAATAAAGCCCCGGTGAACCTCCCGGCGTCGCGCCGGCGCTCCGGACCTACACTGGGGTAGGCCTGGTATTAGACGTGACAAAGTCGACAACATCATACCTTGACAAGGCTTCTCGTTCCTGCCATTCTGTCATGAAATTGTTTAGCTCATACCTTCTGAGTTGATCTGGTGAGCGGTTCTGACTTGGGTCGAGACCCGGGTTGAACCGGACGTTATTCAATTGACACGAAGTCAACAAAGCCGTCCAAAACCCCTGTTTTGCTTGCCACTTGCCTAATTCACTTGATCATAGCAGTTGATTGGACCTTGTTCCATTACTTTGCCTGTTCATCAACCCGTTGCGGAGTACGAGATCAATTGGTATAACCCTCGAGGAGTCGGCCAGCCTCCCCGCATGCATACTGACTTTCCAGCTTCGGCAAGATCTCCTGCTTGTCCGCAAGCCAGCGGACTCGCCGCTTGATTTGCTTTCGCCACGCCAACGGCAGCAGTAGCGGTCGGATCGCAGCTTCTTTACCGAAGAAACGGCACAGCACCGGTCATCAGAGCTGTACTCGATAGTCGACGATATCGACAGTCGATTAAGGCGTCGAATATCGACTATAATGGACGTTCGACATGTGTAAGGCTGTCGACTGTCGATATGTCGACAGTCGAATCAATGCCAAGACAATGCAGGAGGAGCCTATTTGGGCGCCTTGGCGAGTGTCCACAGTGTTTTCTTCCGATTCAACTTGTGCAAAATTCTTCTCTGATGCGCGCAACACATACGATATCACGTCACGATGGACAACGACTCCGATATCCTGTCTTCAATACCCGATACGCTCCTTTGCAGCCTTCGAGATCATCAGTATTTCCGATGAAGCCAAGCTTGGACGTCGTTTACCTAGTCGGCGATCGAACGAGTGATCGGAGCAGTCTAGTGCTCGGCGAGATATCGTGGTCTGCTTGCCGCCATCAATCGTCGTTTACTCGAAGCAGACGATTGTTATCGCAATGACTAGCCTTGCCGGCATCGCCGTCAAACAGACGGCTGTTTTGAATTGAAACGTTAGAATGATTAGAACGTTGGTTTGTAGATATATAGAAGAGGGTCAGCCCTCGTTTCCACTCCTTTTTGAATATAGAGAAGTCGTCGCAATTAGAATCAAGCACTCAGATCCGTTCTGAGAGTTATGAGCCCTTGGTGTCTCCCATTGAGACCTCCGACGTTTTTTTTCCTTTTCACTAGCTCGACGAGTGGTTAAGCACCTGTACGAGTCATGGCTGCCGTCCACCCACCACAGTTGAAGTCATCTAGGGACTGAGAGGCCTGGATTGGATACGTGATGCACGCTGCACGGGATAATGAGGTGGACAAGTACGTGAACCCAGACATCGCGTCGCCTCTTACCCTACCGGCCTGCGATGAGTTTCCGCCTGCCCCGTCCGACTATGCGAGCAACGCAGTTCGTCCCTCCGACCTCTCAAAAGACAATCAGGAGAAGTATCAAATTGACCTCAAGTACTACTCCATCCAACGAGCCGCCGACCAGTCCTTGAGGGCTAAACTAAAGGTTGTCGACGACATAATACGCAAAACAGTTGATGTTCCGTGGCATCCACTTATTGCACATCTCTCCACGCCTTACGCCAAACTCACGGACTTCCCTCCTTTCACTTCTTTTGATCGGAAAAGTGGGTCTGTTTCACCGCCGCGCTTCGTGCTATCACGAGTTTTTACTCATCTTTTTGAGCTTCACTCCGGCCTCTGTCCACCCTCCGCCCTCCTGCCGCCTGCCTCCTTGTGAGAATGGCCGCACCACCTCCTCCTCTCCCTCCTGGGGGAGGAGCTTCCGTTTCTGCTGCTCCTGCCGCTCCTGTCACTCCCTCCGCCAACCGCGTTGTCCCTGTTCCGTCTTCCCGTCTCTCTGGCATCTTCTCGTTTGACGTCCCTCGCGTTACCAAGAGGGCTCGTCACACCACTGGATTCTCGGGCCCGGCCCCTCCCCTGGTTCTGGCTCTCCCTGACCCTCAACCGGCTTCCTCTCTCTCTGTCTCCATCTCAAAGGGTGTCACTTCGCTCTTTGCAGAAAGGGACGCTGACTATCTGGCCTGCCGTGAGGTTATGCTCGCGGCCTCCTCATCTCTGGACTCTGCTCTTGGTTCCTTCTCTTCTCCTGCCCACTGCAAATGGGCTGAGAAGGTCACGGTTGCAATCTCTGGAGTTTTGCTGGAACTGTGTGCCGGGGGACCAGCTACTCCCCCAAAACTCACCGCCACTCCCCCCTCTCCGGCCCCCGCTTCTGCTCCTGGTCCCACCCCGTCGCTAGTGTCACTAGCGCCACCTCCTGCAGCAATGGTGCCTCCCACTATTGCTGCACCTGCTAACCCGGCCCCTGCTGCCTCTGCTGCCCCTGCAGCCTCAGTAGCTGCCGGCACTATGTCCTATAGTGCAGCAGCTAAGCTTTCCTCTGCTCCTGGTGCCCAGCCTGGCTCTGCCCCCTCCAAGCCTCAGGCCTGGCAAGTGGTGCAGGGCAAGAAGGGCGCCAAGGCCAAGCCTGCCGCCTCTGGTTCTGCTGCCCCCCCTTCTGCGTCTGCGTCTGCCTCTGCTGCCCCTGCTGCAAAGAAAGACAATCGCGTCTTTTTCCGAGTGCCTGAGGACTCTGCCTGGCGCAATGTGGAACCCTTCCAGTTCCGCATTGCCCTCTGCGGCATGTTCTCCCCGGCCCTCACCTTGGTTGATCTGCCCCGTGCTCTGAAGACCAGGACTGGTTGGTCTGTTCAGCCTGGCAATGAGCTTGTTCGGTCTAAGCTTCTTGGACCCAACCAGACTCTTGCAGGCCTCAACATCACGGTGGACGAGTCTTTGGACTGGTTTGCCTATGTGGTTGACAGGGTTCCTGCCATCACGCCTCCTGCTGGCCGCACATACGACAGCCTTCTCCGTGAGGAGTGTGAAGCTGCCACTGGTCAGCGGGCTGTCAGAATCGTCCGCTCCCTCTTTGCAAGGGACTCCTGGGTCATCTCCTTTGCCTCTCAGGTTCGCTCTGGCTTCCGTCTTTTTGGCAGTGCCCCTGCCAGAAGCTTGGCCCGCAAGCCTGATGTGGTGCAATGCACTCGCTGCTGGGACTTCCACGACCCACGTGAGTGCTCTCGACGAAAGCTGTGTGGTTTCTGCGGCAAGACTCACCCGGAAAACACGGGCCTCTGCGACCCAAGCCCCAAATGTGTCAACTGCAGAGGCCCTCACCGGTCTGACTTCGTTGGCTGCATTGCCCGGCCAAGAAAACATAACGGCAAGATTCAGCGGCCCAGCAAGGCCACGCTGACTGCTCTGCGGGAGCTGGGAGCCTTGGCCACGGCTGAGACTCGCAGAGCCGCTGCAGCAGCAGCAGCTCCAGTTCTTCCCCCCCTTCCGCCGTCCCCTGCTGCCCATGTCGTGGCGCCCGACACTGAACGTGCTGTCTCACCTGTCGCTACTGCAGTCACGCCGGTGACCCAGATGCCCCAGGCTTCACCTGCGGCCGCGGATGTCTCCATGAGTGACATCCCCACTGAAGACCTCCTGGCCATGGCAGCGTCGTCGTCGTCTGGTGGCAGCTCTCCTGTCATCACAAAGGTACAGCCGAGGCAGCCGGACCCCATCCCTCCCCCCATGCCAGCCTGGAAGGCCAAGCTCTTGATGAGCGAGGAGGATACGGATATGACAGAGACGGAGACGGAGACGGAGACTGAGTCTGAGGACGACACTCCAACTCCTACTCCTACTCCAGCCCCCAATCCCAACCCATGGTCAGGCGACGGCGCCTGGAATGGGGTCACGGACCCTTGGGGCCTCTCCACAGAAACAGCGGCAGCTGCACCCGCGGCTGCCCCTCCTCCCATCCTCTCCCCTGCTCCCGCCCGCCCTGCTCCTGGCACTCTCCTTCTAAGCGTCGGGCTCCCTGCGGCTGCCTCCTCGGCAACTCGTGGGGCCTCGGCTAGAAAGCGAGTCTTGAGCTCTCCGGATCCCCTTGAGGAGCTCTAATGCCAGCACAACCAGCTGGCAGAGGCCTCACTTCTAGTAGGAAGAAGTGCAAGAAGGCCTTTCTTCGCGTCCTACAAGTCAACACCCAGACATCAGGGCAGCATCACGATACTGCCCTGAACCTTGCCTGGGACAAGAAGGTGGACGTCATCCTTGTGCAAGAACCGTGGGTTATGCGCAAAGGCGTCCGCAGACTAACCAAAAACCATCCCGGCTTTGAGGCATTCTCCCCAGTGGAAGACTGGGCCACCATCCCGCGGGTGCTCGTCTACACTCGCAAGTCCCTCTCTGCCGCTCAGTTCCGCCCTTTCTCGTCTGCCGAGGCTTGCTTTGTGCAGGTGGAAGGGGTTTCATTTGCTAACATCTACCGCTCACCATCGGGAGGTGATGAGGTGCTGACAGAGCTGGAAGATTGGGAGCCCCAAGCAAGGTGCGTCGTGGCTGGGGACTTCAACGCCGCCCACTGGACCTGGCAGCCAGGACGCAGCAACTCCCCTGCTGGTAGACGGGTGGCTCGTTGGGCTGACCGTCACAGCCTGGAGCAGCACATCGTCGGAGAGCCCACACATGAGAGAGGGAACACACTCGACTTGTTCTTCTCCAATGTCTCAGGCTCCTCAGCTTGGGTTGATCACTCACTGTACACAGGCTCAGATCATTACTCCATCATGGCAACCGTTCCCCTCGGCCTCAGAGCTCCCAAGCTGGCTCCGAAGATGGTACTGCGCTTTGACCGGCTCCCCTTCTTTGTAGGGACAGTCGCGGAGAGCATTGAGCTTGCTCACAGCACCATCTCCTCTCGGGACGACATTGAGTCCTTCACGGAATCCCTGCTGCATGTCCTCGGCCTGGCTTTCAAGGCTGCTGCCGTCCCCTCCTTTGGGAAAGGCAAAGAGGCTTCCTGGTGGACGGAGGAATGTGCGGAGGCTCAGAAGCGGCTTGCTGCTGAACGAGACTCCCTCGACCCTGACACCCTCCAACAGCGCAGAGAGGCTTACCGCGGCATCATACGCCGTGCAAAGGCTGCCTACTGGGCGGAAATGATAAGCAGTGCAGAGTCGGATGCTGACATCTTCGGAATCACAGGCTGGCACAAACTGACAGACAGGTTCCGCTCCCCTCCAATACAGCACGATGGCCGACTCTTCACGGATACCTCAGAGAAGATCTCTCTGCTCCGCGAGAAGGTCCTCGCCACCCGCGCAGCAGGTGACGACATCGCTGACCCTTGGGAAGCCCTTCCCGACCCCCCAGCCCAAACTCTCCCCTGGCGGACAGAGGTGACTCTGGAAGAGGCAGAGGAGGCATGTGTTGGAGCCAAGAAGTCCACGCCTGGTCAAGACCGTTTGGACACAGCTACTCTGCGTCATATCTGGCCCAGCATTGGCTCCCGTGTCAGGACTCTGTACGAGGCTTGTTTGGTTTACGGCTACCACCCTCAGGCTTTCCGGCGAGCAGAAATCGTCATGCTGCCCAAGGTGGGGAAGACAGATTTCACCTCTGTGAAATCCTGGCGCCCCATCTCTCTGCTCTCCTGCATGGGCAAAGGGTTGGAGCGGCTGATCGCACGACGCATCTCCACCACCGCCATCAACGAAGGGGTGCTCAGCCCGCAGCAGTTTGGAGCCCTCCCCAAGCGTTCGTCTACTGACCTCACGGCTGCCGTGGTTCACGATGTGGAACACGCCTTTGCCAGAGGCCAGGTAGCCTCCATGCTAACTCTGGATGTCGCAGGAGCCTTCAACACCATCCTGCGAGGCCGGCTGGTCAAGCGCCTTAGGGAACAGGGCTGGAACTCAGCATTCGTCCGTTGGGTGGACTCCTTCATGCTAGACAGATCGGCTTCTGTTCGCATGGAGGGCGTCACGGCCCCCTCCCTCCCCCTCTCATGTGGTGTGCCCCAGGGCTCGCCAATCTCTCCCATTCTCTTCATGCTGTTCATCGCGCCATGTTTCAAGATGGGGGACGTGAGAGCACGCTTTGGTTATGCTGACGACATTAACCTGACAGAAGTAGGGCAAGACCACCGCCAGACAAGCAGCCGTCTCTCCACGCTCGTTCGGGAGCTCCTCGACTGGGGCCAAGACAACGCCATCACCTTTGAGCCGGAGAAGAGCGAGCTTCTGCACTTCTATCGCAAGGGCGACCCGCCAGAGGACATCGTGTGCTCCGGTGACTTCATTGTCGAGCCGTCGCAGAAGCCAGTCCGTTGGCTCGGGGTGTTCTTTGACTCCAAGCTCACCTTCCGTCACCACGTCGAGCACTGGAGTGCCCGGGCTTACAAAGTGGCGAACCACCTCCGCTCTCTCAACAAGGTGCTGAAGGGAGCTCCTCCGCACGCAGTGGCAAAGGCTGCTGCTGCCTGCGTCCCTCCTGTTGCTCTCTTTGGCAGCGAGGCCTGGTGGCCAGGGCTCACTCGCGAGTCAGAGAGGTTTGCTGGCAAAGTGGTGTCAACCAGGCAGGGCTACCATGTCGAGAAAATCGACAAAGCCATCAGGCAGGCCTGCCGGGCAGCTCTTCCAGTCTGGAAGACCACCCCCATCCCCATCCTGCACCGTGAGGCCAACTTGCCCCCTGCTGAGGTGCTCTTAGAGCAGGCCCGGCTGCGCTTTTCTGCCAGGCTCCGAGCTCTGGATCACAGACACCCTCTCGTCGACAGGGCCTTTGGGGCCCCTCCAGTCCCCCAGCCAGTGCGCAAGCCTGGCCGCGGTCGGCCCCCCTGCCCCAAGCCTCTGAGACTTTCCCGTCTCCAGTCTGCTGCCCTGCTCACAAGACCCTGTCCGCGGCCGGCCCTTCTGGACCGCGTCCCGCCTCACAAGATCTCGCCAGTGTCACGCAAAGGAGAGGGCCTCAAGGCTCACAGAGCTCTCATGTCCGGCCTCTCGCCTGACGACATCGTCCTCTACTCGGACGGGTCCCTGGATAAGTCAACAGCCTGGGGCTTTGCAGCCTTCTGCGATGGCCGCAAGGTGCACTCTGCCAACGGCTATGTGCCTGACGGACAGGTCTTTGATGCTGAAGCGGCTGGAGCTGCAGAAGCTGCTCGGTTTGCTGCAGATAACCTGTCTGTCATTGGTGACAGAGGAAGAGTTATCTTTTGCTTGGACAATACAGCTGTCCTTCAACAGCTTCTTGGCCGAGCCTCTGACAACTCGCAGGCTCGCTTTCTGGAGTTTCGACACCACGTGGAGCGCATAGGGCGCCACAGAGTGTCCTTGCACTGGTCCCCAGGTCACGTCGGCATCGCGGGCAATGAGGAGGCGGACAGGCTCGCTGGCCTTTTGTCTCAGCACCCGCAGCCTCCTCTCTCTGAGCCATGGCTCCCAACGCTGACGACTGTCCGCAGGAAGGCCAAGGCACAGGCCAAAGCCCTTTTCATGGACTGGTGGGCGCAACACCAGCCGGACTCTTACAAGGGACTGGGACTCAAGGTGGGCAGAAGGCCAGATGAGCTCTGGCTGCCCAGAAGGACTTTGCACCGGCTGCTGTCTGAGCGGTCAGGGCACGGGAACTTCGCCGCATACCACACCCGCTTTGGCCATGTGCCAGGGTCGATCAAGGTGTGTACATGTGGCGAAATGGTTGAGCAAGGGCACTGGCGCGTGTGCCCTTACACACAGGCCAAGGTAGAACGGAGTGGACTGAAGCCTGGCGAGGATATGGATGCTCTCCTGGGGCCGGAAGGTGGCACCAGGTTTAAGAGCTTCTGGCATGGTTTGGCGGCAAGACGGCAGGAAGGAGGGTAGCCTGCGCGCTGTAGTGCCTCAGGATTGAACGGCGACGGGCATGCCCGTCGCCTCAGGGTTTTTGTTTTTCACTTAGTTTGTTTGTTTTGTTTTATTTCCTTTGTCAGCAGGAACGCCGGCTTTCGCGCCGTGCCGTCTACAAGGATCGATTATCGGTCGTAGGTAGGCGGGGCTTCGCCCCGCATAGCCACCAGACGTTAATATATCATCATCATCATCATCAGGTCTACCAGTCAACTTGACCTTCGCTTTCAGAACTCAGAGACGACTATCTCTGACTTCGCCTTGATTATCGCTCGTCTTCGGGTTTCGACAGTATGACTTCTCGGACGACCTGCCTCTCGCGTCTTGCTAACTGTATTGCTCGTAGGAATCTACTCCGACCAAAATGCCGTCAACAAGAGCCACTGCCGGTCCAATTGCGATGAACGCAGACTCTTCGACTGTAAGTTTAAGACCCCTTGCACGTCTTTCAAGCCGGTATTGTGTGTATTGACATGTCTCTCAGTCCGCGCCGTCTAAGGGCAAGACCGTTGCCAGGCCCAAAGCCCGCAAGACGGCACAAAAAGATAGCCTCTACATACCATCCACGTCCGACGACTCCGACGACTCCCACGACCCCGACGACGACGTCCTCGTCCGTCCTCCAAGGTCCAACAACACTTCCTCGCAACGCCCTTCTGGTGGTGCAGGCCGGAGGGGAACGACACGTGAGCCCGCGTACACCAAGCCTGAATACGCGGTCACGACGTTGCAAGGAGGTTCGTCGGACGTGGTGGTGCAAGACTGGATAGACGCTATCCTGGTAGGAAATGAGGATGTGCCGGCTGCGCCGGCCGCTACCCTCATCGGATGGGCTTTGGACCACGTGTCACAGGGTCTTCGAAACGAGTGGCCTGCCTTTGTCGAGTCCCTGGGATACGACGACGTCGACAAAGAAGCCAAACTCGAGGATCTCTGGACCTATTTGCGTGGTCCAAACAAAAATAGGGAGGTTTTCTTCCGCTTCTTCTCCGACCAGTTTGAGAAGTTGCGGCAGCAGAGAACGGAGTCTCCCTCCAGATTTTTTATTCGTTGGAAGCTTTGCGTGAGAAGTTTGGAGGAAACTGACTTTGAGAACAGCCGTCGGCTGGCCCACCACTACTTTGTGCGCCTTCACGAGAGTATACAGAAACCTCTTCGTCAGAAAGGCGTCAAGCTTGATAAGGTCATCGACTTGATGCATTCGGCGGAGAGGGTATGGAAAGCTCAAGGCAATTCGGACCCTCCTTCCAAGCGACCACGCCGCGACAATTCATCAGACTTGGAGGAGATCAGTGGTGGGTCAAAACGGCCCAACCAAGGTAAATGATGGCACCACTGTACTTCATAACGCGCCTGGTCACCCTGTTCACAACTCAGGACTAACTCCACTTGCCGCAGTCCTATAGTCACTCGACGAGTGACTACGATAGCTATCTCGCATCCGATCCAAACGGCATCATGCCTGTCCACTAAGCTTGAGAAATCTTGCCACTGGGCAGGTTGATTGTGCCTGTCCACTAAGCTTGAGAAATCTTGCCACTGGGCAGGTCTGCCACAAGGTGATGACGAGACTCGCGCATCTGATCCAAACGGCATCATGCCTGTCCACTAAGCTTGAGAAATCTTGCCACTGGGCAGGTTGATTGTGCCTGTCCACTAAGCTTGAGAAATCTTGCCACTGGGCAGGTCTGCCACACGGTGATGACGAGACTCGCGAGCTATCGCGCATCCAATCCAAACGGCATCATGCCTGTCCACTAAGCTTGAGAAATCTTGCCACTGGGCAGGTTGATTGTGCCTGTCCACTAAGCTTGAGAAATCTTGCCACTGGGCAGGTCTGCCACACGGTGATGACGAGACTCGCGAGCTATCGGGTAGAGGCAGGGCGACCGGCGCTTGGTTTCTGTGGGCATCGATTCCGTCGTCGCGGCTTGTTCTCTTGCAGCTTTCTCCAATGTTTCTCTCAATTGTTTATGGGGCATTTTTCTTGGGCACTCGGGCATGTATTTCAAAGCTATCGGTTACGGTCACAAGAGGAGATGAATGGTAATGGCGCAATTCCCTCATTACAAGGCATTTTGCTGATTCCGTATCTGCAGTGTTTCGGTGAACCATGAGCCGTCTAGGAGGATGCCGTCCTCGATCCGTTTTGTTGCCTTTCGGTTGTTGTCAACTTATAATTGGGATTTCGTTTGAAGACAATGGGTGTTGAACGCAGCCTTCACCGTCGGCCCGCGCGAGCAGCACAATCCCCCCGAGCCCAAGTCACGCGTTACTCCTTCCAGAAATCGGGGCACGATCTTCGCCGTCCGCGACTTGGGCGCGGGGGCATCTACTTGGGTGAAGGTCGCCGACCTCTCCTTTACCCAAGTAGATTCTCCCGCGCCCAAGTCGCGGACCGCAAAGATCGTGCCCCGCCTCGCATCTTCATAATTGCGGTGGCTCAAGGATATAGATTGGAATAATGTGAGCGACCTTATTCCAGTCGATGTCTGGGCGACCTTGTTCCAGTCGATATCCTTGAGCCACTGCAATTATGAAGATGCCCACACCTATACACCACCGTCATGATGCGGCGCGAGTCCCTTGAGGGCATTGCGTCTGCGGCATCTGCAGCCCTGCTGTTTTGTAAACTAGCACAGATAAAACGATGCAAAACCAATTGATCAATGCGTTGCCCATATAAAAAAGGTGTTGTGATGCGTAGACGGGCGGTACTGACGTATCAATGTCAATATCACCAAATACGCAGGTGGCCCTATCCCGTAGACATTTTTCGTACAAGGCAACCCAACTCTAGTCTAATAATCAAATACTAAACGCTCTTTGATGTGATCAATATGATGCCCGTCTATTCAGGCACTCAAGCTGCGTGTTGCAGATTACCGACATCGACTTAATATGTCGACTTTGAGGGTCGACTTGAACTACCGAATACGCAGGTGGCCCTATGCCGTACATAGGGCCACCTGCGTATTCGGTAGTTCAAGTCGACCCTTAAAGTCGACATCCCTACTACGAAACATTCTACTCTGTACAAAGCACAATGTCTCGTAAAAAACAATTGTTGAGCGTTTTTAGATGTGATCAATACATTGCCCGTTTCAAAAGAGACCTCAGTATGTATAAAAGGACGTAAGAAGGGGAATTTAAGTGGACAGACTTTGGCAGCTTGTGGTATTGAATTGGATTCCCGCTCTTACCTTCATCTCCGCAGCTTAGATGCTTGTTTAAATGGGCAACGTACTGATCACATAAAAATGCGTCTTTCCATAGTTTAACATAACAGATTCAGCGTGTTGCTGTTGTTTGTTGTTGTTGTTGTATTAGAATCAACGAATTCCACGTTGGCAGGCACAGTATAAGC